>CM029374.1:12559427-12689578 GCA_017165825.1 Hepsetus odoe | reverse complement strand
ATATATATATATATATATATATATATATATATATATATATAGTGTGTGTGTGTGTGTGTGTTTAAACTGCAGAGATATATACAGAGATATAAAGGAAAGCAATATAAATTGCTTTTCTTTGACTGAACATCTCAAAAACTACACTTCAGGGTGGTGTAGAATTTATAATTACAGGTGTGTGAGTTTTAAGGTTTATTCCAAATATATGAGGCTCAGCCCCAGATTAACCCCAAATTATTTTAAATGATAGGTACATGAAAGGCTTATGTAGATGTCATGTAGTATTATCAACTCTACCCTTCATTAAAGTGTTACCAAAAAAGTTCATAAATTAAATAAATAATAAGTTTAAAATCTAGTTTCCCATTGGATTAGCTTTATAAGAAGTAATGCATTGTCAAAACAAGCTATTGCATGTTTGAAAAAGCATTCTTTTAGCATTGAGAAGTAGTTCTCAGGAAACATTTATTCCAAAAAGCATAAATAAGACAAATATCATGTGATTTGACATATTTAGAAACAGAGTGACATGAAATATTAGTAATCACACCCAGTACACAGTAAATGGCAATGTTTTTGGCATGCAAATTTGTCACTTGAAGTTCTCTCTCTCGCTCTCTCTCTCTCTCTCTCTCCCTCCCTCTCTCTCTCCCCCTTTTTTGCATGCTCTTTTTATTCCTTCATGTCAGGAAGCACTAATCTCTGCAGGTCTTTTGACCTGGATTTTTAAAACTCAGTGACCTTTTTCACTGACCAGTGACCTAAAGGTAATGGGTCCTTTGCTTGCATCACCTCTTGAGCCAGTCATGCATGCATAGTGCCAATGACTTTCCACTGAAAGGAAGCAGAATATTATATTTAGATTGTGCAGAATTATATCTTTTTGTTTTTCATTCAACAACATTTTGCATCCCTCAAGCCCTCAGATTCATTTTTAACCCTATAGATCATATTAGTAACCAAATCATTTAAAAAATGTATCGAGCACAAAATTTGATCAGTTTGCTTATTTTTCCATTATTGTAAATAAATTACTTTAAATCAGGTAATCGTGGCAGCCCATATGTGACTTCTGAATAGCCCTTTCATATACAGAGCACTCTAGTGTACATGCTTTCATTTTAAGCTTGAAAGCAGATTTGCTATAGTGGGCTTTATTCTTGCAAGCATTACTATAGTTAATGCCCAAATCTGGACATACTCCTGTTCAGGCCTCAAACTGGTTCAAGCCTTATTAAACTATAAAAATACTGTAGGCACTTTACTTTTAATGAGGCATTTCTTCTGTGATGTTATGCATTGAATCTTATTTAGCTTTGAAATCCCTGAGCCTTTTATAAAAACTGCATTAAAATCAGACATTCATAGGATTGTGCAAGATGCCAATGCTGTACATTTCCATATAATTGATCTAAATGTCTGCAGAACTGGTTGCATTGGACTGTGGAATCAGCTTCATCTGCAGTGCACTTGGGTGCTATGGGCCAGCAGCTAAGCATGCTGTACAGGTTGAGACAGGCTGAAGCTCCATAACAAAGTGATCATAGGGGGAACAACACCCCCCCACACACACACACCTCCACAACTAAAAACAATCTGTCTTTGAAATAGCTTCACTTAGACATGCAAGGAGAAAAAAGCAACAGTGAAGGAAATGGTTCAACGCAAATGGCAATTTCCGTAATGCTTGTGAGCATGAATACTTTTGTCAGCAGACCACTCAATATGTCTGGTGACCCATTGCCCCTAACTTGAGTCACACCACTGGAAGCTGTAACCTGCTAAAGTCAAGGGTTGGTCAAGGGTTAACTGGTTAAAGTACCCATTTCATTGAAATCTGATTTTCCTCCCATTTCAAGCAAGAGAGTTTGACGTACCATTCTTACACCAGCATGTACTCTCTGTATATGCAAAAGAAACGTCAAAAGGATCCATTCTGTCTGTGTTAATCTTTCATTTTCAACAATTAACAAAATGCAGTGAATGAACAAAAGAGAAATCTAAATCAAATCAATATTTGGTGTGATCACCCTTTGCCTTCAAAACAGCATCAATTCTTCTAGGTACACTTGCACACAGTTTTTGAAGGAACTCGGCTCGACTGTGTTTCAACCTACGTGTGACATTGATGATCATCAGCAACTGGTTGATCATACACCAACCATAATCCTACAAAATCCCTGACTTTGTGCAAGTGTACCTAGAAGAACTGATGCTGGTTTGAAGGCAAAAGGTAGTAACACCAAATATTGATTTGATTTAGATTTTTCTTTTGTTCGCTCACTTTGCATTTTGTAAATTGATAAAAATAAACAATCATTATTTATTTTTCTGAAAGCATTCTTTGTTTACAGCATTTTTTCACAAAACTTTTGCACAGTACTGTATGTGTTCAGACTTCAGCAGACCATTCACACAGATGCTATAAAGTGGGTTTTTTATCAAGATTTTGAAGATGGACAATACAGCAGAGCAATGAGGGAGGCGAGGGTGGCCTAGTGGTTAGGGAGTTGGCCCTGCATCGGAAGATTGTTGGTTCGATTCCCACCCCAGTGGGTTGCCCTGAGGTACCCTTGAGCAAGGTACCGTCCCCATCACTGCTCCCCAGGCGCTTTCAATAGCTGCCCACTGCTGCATGTGTGTGTATGGGTTAAATGCAGAGGTCCAATTTCGTTGTGGTTCATGTGTGCTGTGCCGTGACCTCGCAATGACAAGGGTTGTCACTTTCACTTTCATGCGCTTCAGTGTACAGCTTTAGCTCAGTCACCTCTCTCCTGTCATCCTGCAGCAGTGAGGACCCCTTTTTGAAGCTACTCTTCAATGAGAAGTGGATACTGTTTTCATGGGAGGCAGTGGCTGGAATTTAGTTTGTTTTAATTCACTTTAAAAAGGCTGAAAGATCTTCTCTGTGTTGAAAACATTTTAATAAATGAAGCTTCCGTGACCTAGAAACACCATTCCACACTCAGCAAGCTAAATGGAAAAATTCCAGTTGTTGTTTTTACTAGCTTTGTTATTCATACCAATTCCACCCACCCCTCTTGACAAGTAATTTAAATCTTATTGTTATGTGTTTCTCGGATTCTGCATACTTTTGGGCTGAGGTTGCAATAGGGTATCATGGCTCTTGTTGAATATTAGAGCATGCTGTGAAGCAATCCTTTCGCAAGTGATTATTGGCGCAGCGTCTGTATTTCATTCTCAGGCACTCTTAAATGTCTGTCACGTTACTTTCCATCTCCATGAGGCTAGACACTCATGCTTGTGTCATAGCTCTTCAGGGAATAGTCTCAGCCTCAGACGCCATATAGACAGTGAGTCTGATAGCTAAGATGAGCCAGCCACAGCTGTAAGGATTTTACCTGTTACCTTCTAAATGGACTGTATCTACACTGTGTCTACATAGACTGTATCAATGCAAACACACTTCTGTGCATCGGTTTTTATTATCAAAACAAAGATTTATTTGCAGCTGAATTTGATTTAGATTGAACAGTTGCCTGTGCTGGACATTATAAAGAAAAATTTGCATTGTCTTTCTGAACCCTGCAAGTAATATAGTCTGTACTTCTTCTTGTTTTCCTCAGTGAAGTCATGACTACAAAGCCTGCAAAAGTTTTCCAAGTTTTTCTCTGTAAAAAAGCAAAGCACTTCCAGCTGAGCTATTGTATGTCACTGTGTTGTTTAGCTCTGTTTTCAAAATTCTTTTCTGTGAGATTCTCTCTGAGTTAGCACTTTTACTGGATGTTAGTAAGTTCTCTAGTGAGGTGAATTGCCAGTGGAAAATCTCTTGGGTTGATCAAATGCCAGGAAGCACTCCCAAGAAAGTAAAAACAAATGGATTCATAGGGAGCTTTCATACAAAATTCTAAATTTTTTAATGTGTCTTTGAGCTCCAGAATACAAATTCTGTGGTACTCACTGTATTTTTTTTTTGTTTTAGATAAGCAAATAAAGCTTAATGATAAAAATAATTTATCATTAACATTTTAAATCATGTGAGTGGTTGTCCAGCCACACATTTGACACACTTGGGTGCTGATGTCTATACCAGGAAGACAAGAAAAATTCTCCTGATTGAATAGGAAAATGATTGTGGGCTCCATTTTTTGTTGGTATGTCATTCATCTTCTGATAGAATCTGAAAAACAGGAAATGCACATGCTCCTCTTAAACTGACTCTTAATTTCTTAAATTAACTTCTTACTGCTATAAAAGAAAACACTCCAGCACTATTTGGTGATTGACCTGCTCTTACATGCTCAGGATTTGATTGATTCAGTGAGCGAATTGCCAGGTTTAATTTGTGTCTTAGAGCAGGGATATTATCTGTTCTGGAATCTGGACTACAGTTCCCCACCCCTGGTTGAAGAAGTAAAACACTAAATGAAACGTCCTCCTTGATGTGAAAACAGATCATTTTCTTTGCAATGGATCATATGATTGCATTTGTGAATTGATCCCGTCTCTCACGGCTGTACTGGCAATGCTGGGGGTTGACTATTTCACCATAATTATGACGAAATCTGAACAGAATCTATCCTATTTTTCACACTGTGCATCTCTAAATTCAGCTAGACAGGGCTAGCTGAAAGTGAAAGTGACTGTCTGTCATTGTGAAGCCACAGCATATAGTGAGCCATGCTGAACCAGTACTCTTCATGAAACCCATGTTTCAATTTGTAAAGTTGCTCTATACTGAAATACTGATCATAATATGTTTAGAAAAACTGACATTAGCCTAGTTTATTGTGATGATATGAAACTGCAAACCTCTTCTTTGTGGCACAGTTCCTGATTAAAGCAAAAAAAAAAAATAGAATTGGAATTGTTAACATTTTGATGATGATGCACACATATTGCCCGAAGATCCACTACTTTCCATTTCTTGTAAGGCTTGTAAGGCTACTCAGCACATTATATTTAGTTTATCTCTTTAAGCTTGGACAGGTGCCAAGTTGGACAGTGTGTGAGGAATGCATGGCATTGTCTCTTTCGGGTCAGTGCTTGACTGTATTGGTAATTAATTCATTAGCATAGCCAGTCTCATTTTGTCTTTAGCTATGTTGTGTCAAAGAGAGTCAAACATAAATACATGGCACACACAAGCACGCACGTCTCAGCTGCCAGGCGTATGCTGACCCTCCCTAGCATTACTGAAATTCTGACCATGGCTCTGGTGGTCATTCTTAGGTCAAGGTATTGATCTTGACTTTCAGAGATCCCAGAGGTCAGCTGAAGAACACAGTACTGCCATGCTACTTTTTAAAAAGAAAAGAAGATGAGATAATTAAGTCAAATTGTTAGGCAGATTTGAGATATATTGATGCCTGTGTGAGTCTCTGCCCTGTAATGAACTGGTAACCTTTCCAGAATGTTTTTTTACCTTTTGCCCTTTGAGCACTGAGATAAGTTCCAGCACCCCCTGCGATTCTACTTAGGAGAAGCAGCTTGGATAATGGATGATTGAGTGTATATTTTGATGCCAGGGATTTAAAAAAGTTCTCAGCATCAATCTGAAAGAAAAAAAAATCCTGTTTTGTTCCAGAGCAAAAGGTTTCTTTCTTAGTATTTATGTAACTTTCAAAAACTTTTATAACCTTATTTGTAATTTCATCTACCACATTCAAGGCTGAAATCCACATTTTGGTCTGGACAACTATTTCTACTCCCCTCAAAAATATTTCACAAGAAAACCATAGCCTTGCCCTTCACCTAGTGCATTAATGCTCTCATTTTCTTACTGTGAAGTTAAAAAAAAACCCTGCACACCACAGATATGCATCAGTATGTACTGATACAGGAATAGATGTTTTTAAATTATTAGACTAGATGACTAGATGAAATTATCCTTTCATCTAGCCAAGAATACTATTAGAAAGATTGAAATCTTTGTTACAGTCAGATCACTGGAATCAAAAGAATGCAGCACTGGACATGGAGCTAAATTTCCAGTGCTATAATAAGGGCTATTACACAGCCATGCCCAATCTACCAGTTTAGCACTAAGATCACACTGGCACATTAATTTGGCATGATAGGAATGTCAGCCTACATGTTAATGCAAGAATCTGTTCTGAATGCTTCCATTAATGCTGTTTGAAAAATAATACTTTTGTCCATCCGAATAACCCGCTGGCAATCAAGAGTGATATTAGCTCTGTTTTTATGTTAAAAAAGATATCTGCCTAACCCTAGGCATCAAAAAAGTGATGAGAGATACGAAAGAGGCGAGTGCTAACAGGAATGAGATGAGAATATTACACAGGATATACATGATACTTTATTACTCTTCTGTTATGCAGTGTTCACACACTGTGACTAATAATGTTTCTAATAATTTTAGTAATAAAAGCATGACATCTTTTATTTTTACCAGTTTGTCTTTATCAAACTCAGGAGAAATAAATGATCACAGCCAGGCCTGTAAAGTGTTATTATATTGTTTTATATGGCTCTCTGTCAGATCAGTCATGTAAGTGATTGTCCACTTAATTTGGACTTCAGGATAGGACAGGGTTATTATATTTGGGCCAGTTTCCAGTTTCCAAAAATTGTTTAATAGACAAGGTTCCATTAAAATCCTCTCAAATGTTCAACCCAATGTTTAACCTTTAGAGAAGACAAAACTAACTTTAATCTTTGTCTCTTTTTAATTATGTAATGTCAAAATGATGTGCTTTTCCAGGGTCTTTAGCTAATCTGACATTCTTGTTAGCTTTTGCACATGCTACATCATAGAAGTATTAATAGTTTTTAGTGTACTATTCAGTTTTCCTTTTTTTAAACCAGGAACATTTTACCCGATCACCTAGGAAAATGGAAATGACCATCTGCAGTATTACAATCAGTGTTCAAGTCTTAAGTGCCAAGTTATTTTCCCCAAAATATTTATTCATGATATATTGTAAAGGATTCTAGTGGAACAGGATGAGATCAGAAACAAAGCTTGAAAGCTAGACATGAATGAGTAGCTGCTGAAATGAAGCCAATGGAACTAGAATTGGGTTGGTCTGTGTGTTCACTCCAGCAGGTGGCTCTGTAGGAGTGAGGCCCTTCTTCCTCACTGACATCCATTGTTGTCCACTGCCATCCTGAGTGTGTGGTTGGCTTGCTCCAGTGCACTCAGACTGCAGTCAGCCAAGGCTGACTAGCAGGGCCTCCAGTGGCATTGTGTTCCTGGTGCAGCCTCACACCTTGTGGGAGCTCCTAATCTCTATTCAGACTCACTGGTTTTTGTTATCTAGCAAGGGGGCCAGCTGAGTGTTTTCTGCAGCTGGCCAAAGCTTTTCAGGAAGCAAGTCTTTTAGGTACTGAGTGTGAAGGGTTATTGTATTTTTTCCACACATTGTTCCAGAAGCATAACATGGCATATCCTCCCAAAAACAGAGAAATTGTACATCATCTGCTGCACTCTAACATAGTTTTAAACCTGTTGTTTTCACCATCTTTGACATGAACCTAGAGGCGATTTGTGATTTGATTTAATGATGCAATGATGTTATGCGATTATTCACTAGTAAGTTGCAGAATTCTGCGTAAAGCTTTCTATAGGGGCAGCAGTGGCCTAGTGGTTAGGGAGTTGGCCTGGATCGGAAGATTGTGGGTTTGATTCCCTCACCAGTAGGTTGCCCTGAGGTACCCTTGAGGTTGAATTACGTTGTGCTGTGTTGTTTTGTGCTGTGTTTCACAATAACAAGAATAGTCACTTTCACCTAAAATTCAAGGGAGAATTTCCTCTTCATAAAATAAGACGTTTAAGACATGTTTCTGTAAAAATTAAAATAATGAAATATCTTTCATTACAAATGTGGTATCAAGTGATAGCTTACAAAGCACACTATTAAGAGGCAATTCAATGGGTACGCATAATGTATCAGAGAAACCCTGGAGGGTTACAATCACTGTTAAACTATGACGTCGTGTGTCCAGTGTGACTCTATGCTAATGTGTCTAGCATCTGTGAAAATGCACTAATCTCTTGGCTCCACAAATTCCTATCTTAGTAAAGGCAGAAATGCTGTTGTACAAGTGGCTCCAAATGGTTTTCTAATTAGACACAGTAATGCAAGGACACACCCCCTTAGTATTCCTTTGTGTTAACACTGTACTCTTCAACATGTACCAATATTGAGAGCAGTTTTGGTCCCCCAGTGTTGACTCCATGGCTATAGGCTTGTAATAATGGCTTTCTCAGGGCTGCACCTAAACAACCACATCCAGTGTTAAGAGTTTCTCTGCTTGGAACGAAGAAGCATGATGGCTTTTGCTTATGGTCAGAGGGAACTAGGTTAGGGCAGGGAGCAGAAAGGGACATATGCCAAAAGCTTTCTTTCTTTGGGCTAACAATCACAGCTCCATGATAAATCTCCCAATGAAGTCACATCACAAGCCAGGCTTCCACACACTGTTCTTGTTGCTCCCTGAAATGAAGGAGGGATAGAGGAACTACCCCAAAGCCTGCAGCCATGCATGGTTAGTGAGCAGGCTCAGATTTGGTGGTGTATGAGACGGATGTGATTGCTTTTTTTTGCAAAGCGCTCTCTGGACCAGAGCAAACCAATGTGGTTTTAAGAGCTTGGCAGCAGGAACAAGGCTAGGATTTCCCCCGACTCAGTTTCTGGGTTAGGAAACAGTTGAATGCTGCAGCTAGGTGGAGCTTTCAAGTTTTGGTCCAGTTCCAAAATGGCAGCAGTTCATGGAGCTGAGCTTGAGGCTTTGGATTGGACCCCAGATGGAGGTTAATCAGATATAAGTGCGACAAAATGGCCGATTACATTATCTCTCACCCCCATGTGTAGATAAAGTGTGCAATACACACTGTGTGTGCTGCTATTGTTATATTGCATGCATGATCTCTTCTTGGACCACAAAACTGGGTCAGGAATCTGAAGCCATCATTCAGGGACTCATGATGATGATTTGCTTTGTTATTGATGCTTGTTGCACAAACTGTTACAGAATATAAATGCTCTCTCTCTCTCTCTCTCTCTCTCTCTCTCTCTCTCTCTCTCACTTTTTCTCTCTCTCTGGTTTGTGTGAGTGCATGTGTAGTCCAAGAACATTATGCAGTGTTCACCAGTAGGTGGAGCACATACTAATATCTGGTACCTAGAGCTGAGGACCTTCACTTCTTTTACACTGCTTCTGTCCCTGAATTTATGCACAGCTTTTAAATGCCATAGTAGTAAAAATGAAAAAAATAATAAATTTTTTTGAGGTTTATACACTGGATAGTTTATAGAACTTTTCCCTACAGTCTGTAGTCTCTCCTTAACTCATGCTTAGATTTTTTTTTGTTTGAATTACAGCTTCCCCCAGCATGAAAAGTAAATGAGTAAATAAACTATTATAATCTTAATAGTGCTTAATTGCGTAGCTTTTACTCTGGTTTTACAACAAAGTGTAAACAGAAATGCAAGGCCTTTTGTGAGAGTGAAGAATGAAGGTGTATGACACTAAAGATTTCTGTCAGCCCTTCAGTAACAGTAATCACCCAGTGCAAGATGACCACCTGACAATCTGCAATGGGAAAGCCTTTCTTCAGCAGCACTTGGATGTGACGGGATAATCCGGTTTTACAGATTAGATACACAAGGCAAGCAAGCTGGTGGAGAAAGCATTTTCTCCAACTAGACTCTCCGGCAGTTTGTGAAGGGATCCCCCACAGCTACTAATTTTAGTTTGACTTTGTCCCCATCCTTTAATCACATTTTTACAGTTAATTCATTTGAGCTCTAAAGAAGTTTCGTGGATGAACCTTTTTTGTGAAGTTTTTCTTCATGGAGATGCTGACATGAAACGCATGCAATGTATTGAACCTGGTCTTCTTGAGCTCTTTGAGGACTTATACACTTCGAGAGGGGACTCCCCGTCTTTGATATACTGAAATCAAGTAACTTCTGTAGAGAATGATTGCATATGTAGACTGCCTCTCTAAAGAGCCAGCAGGGAAATGCTGGAACAGGACCTACTACGAAGACGAGGATGAGCTACTTCCTCTTTACGCGCGTAAGCTAAACAACCTCCATCCCAAGACAGAGGGCAGTCTCCGTCGGCGGCTCCTCACTGCCAAGATCCACCAGCAGCAGGATGCCCTTTGGCGTCCCAAATGCTGGGATGGTCCTCCACCTCCAAAGATCATTCCACCACCACAGAAGCGGCCCAGCTGCACCTTCAGGCCTGCTCATCGGGACTGGAGAGGTAGAGCTTTCAGACGCTGTGTTCATCCATCAAAAGATGATTTGTTCAGTCATCACACAATAGCTAAGCTCCGCATCGGCTTTTGAGCCAAACTGTAATGATAGGTTGCTTTTTTTCTGGGCCTGTCACTTCTGTTGTCGGATGGTATTAGCAGGTGTTGAAACAGTATGAACAGACCCTGAGGCTGTGAAGTTCTTTGTTGGCTATTTAGATGGCGTGCGCTGCTTGAGGGTGGTGATTACTCTGGCGTATAATTTGTTGCCTAGCTGGTTGCTAGAGTTTGAGGGATGCACTCAGCATGAGGCAGGCTGAGGCAAGATGGCTCTTGAGGCAGTCCCCTGCAGGAGCTATTAAGATGAAATGCAGAAGTGAGTTTGCCGTTAGTTAAAGCAGCTGAATAAGTCATGTACTCGCAGGGAGCTTTGTCCATCTTTCTTACCATCTTTTATTTTGGTCTACTCCCTCCCTATTCTGCTTTTCTTAAGACCTAAATTGTATAAAAATTCTTTGGCAGGGCCTTCTCTTTCATGCCCATTTATCTGCTGTTCAGTCTATTCATTATAAACGTGTGATTATATTTTAATTAGGCCTGTGGGCAAAATCCATGTCACAGTAATTTCACAAGATATCATCGGTATAACAATCAGATGTGAAATGTTCTATTGGGTTCAGCACGACGTTTGCCGTTGGCTTTGTACATTTTTCATGGTTCCTTTGGAGAGAAAATCCCACATAATAGTTCTGGTTCATCTTTGATGGTTTTAACAACTCAAGTTAATAAGCATGACTAAGAAATGTCTCAGGCATCTGTTAAAAAGGAATGGCAATGGTCACTGCAGGATAATATACATTACTTTGTGCAAAAATACATTGTAATCTTCACAAATTGATATAGAATATATAATTTATTAGGACCATTTATTCAAATTAACAAGTACAGGGGTTCTTGGGTTGCAATCACTTGACCGCACAAATCGTGGGACATTTGTGGGACATAAACAGTCCTTCCTCAGTGAGACAGAGGACCATTTGGCTGGTTGCATTTAGTAAAAGCAGTTGTTCACATTTTGAAGTATGTTATTGTCCCATTAATAGAGTATTAAGAGGGAGTTTGAATTCTGTCTTTTTTTTTTTTTTTTTTTGTTAAGTGGTTTTTCTACAGCTTACTAAGATGCTTCTCATGGTCGCTGTACAGGCCTGTGTCTTCCAAAAGAAATGTTCTACAGACCTTAATCTACACATCCTTTGGTCTACTGTCCATACGGATTGGAGGGTAAACACTTCTAATGCTTTCTAATTAGTTTAAATACTTTCAAACAGGCTTTGGGCCCTTTGCAGCTGCTCGGTGTAAATTATGCAGCGAGACTTTGTGGCAG
Organism: Hepsetus odoe; assembly: GCA_017165825.1. NCBI lineage: Eukaryota > Metazoa > Chordata > Actinopteri > Characiformes > Hepsetidae > Hepsetus > Hepsetus odoe. The sequence continues at coordinate 12,677,999 of CM029374.1, read as the reverse complement.
TATTTTTTTCTTTATAAATGTTATATTCTTGAATATACCTTGTGGTGAATGTTTATTAATGCATTTTCCATCATTTCTGCCACCAGATGGCACCCTATACAATTAAACAGTAGCTGCCTAAACCATTGCTATGAAGAATGGGCCTTTAAATAGCCATCTTAGAGGTTTTCAAGTCAGAGATTTCTATAGTTAAAACTACATGTTATGGGAATATATATCAGTGACTTCTGTTTCTGGATTGTTAAAGGCAGTGCTTACTGGGCTAATCAAAAGCAAATTCGACTGTAGTACTAGGCAGCTGCAAGCACTAATACTTTACACCAAGAGGTGACGTGACATACGGCACTCCAGCTGCACTTAAGCATCGTATTTGATCTTAAAATAGTGATGTTCAGTTACATCGATTTTGGAATGTTAGAAACAACAAAACAATAACAATAATAATAACAATAATAATTTTTTTCCTTTTTTTGTTCAACATGAATCATTAACATGTGGGCTGGTGGTGGTTTAGTGGTAGGATATTTGCCTATGGACCAAGAGGTTGCAGGTTCGAATCCTACCTCCAGCACCACCACTGGGTTCCTGAGCTAACCCTTAACCCTGAGTTGCTCCAGAGGGACTGTCCCTGTAGTCAGGAATTGTAAGCCACTCTGGATGAGAGCGTCTGCTAAATGCCACAAAAGTAAATGTAAATATTTCTAGCAACTTTTTCTTTCTGTTTAACTGCTCTTTAAAACATTGCTTTATTATTTCTGCCTCTTTCCCCATTGGAAAACCAACCTCAAGGACAATGTTGTTCCTTTCAGGGTTGATTCACACTTTTTGTACCTTGATAAATTAAAAATGCGCTGCACATTATTTTAGTGATATTAATTTACCATTAGTGTAATAGTCAGCTTTCTAAAGCACATCCAAAATCCCAAATCCTAATAGCATGCTTATAAGGCACTGAAGAAGGACAAAGATAATTTGGGGTTGTTATTTTACATAATTACCTTTACTTGTCAAAAATAAAATTAGGACTGATCTCATAACTATATGTGGTGTTTTTCTTTCAAATTTACTTAAGCATTAAAATGGAGAGATCATATTTTAGATGCAGAATTTAGACCTCACTCTTTTTCCTCATAGAAATATGCTCATTTCGGTTCTTATTATGTCTGCTAGTACTTAAGGCAATACTTGATTCAGAGGTAGAGCCCACCTGGATTGGCTGCTTTTTTTTCTCCCCTGTTGTCAATTCCTCACAGCCAATGAGCTTTTGCCTATTGTGCAGTTGCTCTCTGTAAGAGAAATGGAGCTTACAAACTCATCTGCTTACAGCAGCTTTTTTTTCTCTCAAATGCTTGATTGTGGAATGTCATGCATAAAAAGGTTGGTCAGTAGGGCAGATGTCTGGGACCAGGTCCAAAACCTTGCTTTCCTCATGTCATCAAGCATGCTCTTGATTTAATCTGGATCAGCAAATGAGGGAAGAGCAGCAACTTCAATAACGCCTCGTGCCCTCAAACTGATCTTTGAAACTGCTGCTATAATGTGCTACCAAAGTGTAAATATAAAAGTATAACGACAGCCATCATGAGGTCAAGATCATGCCTGTAGGGCCACTCAGTCTCAATGACTGCTCAAAAAGCATGTAAGGTATACATAACCACACAAGCCACACCCCAACTCAGATACCCCCCCACCCCCCACCAAAGAAATGTAATAGATCCCAAAAAGGCCCTGCTATTCTCTGCTGATTTACTCTAGGAGGTCATATTTCCAATTTCTCTGGCGCTGGCCCACTTTTCTGACACACATATTGGCACACTTTTTCGATCTCTTGGCGGGGCACACATTTCACAGATCAATAAGCCGCATATGCCTGGGCAGGCCGAGTAAAGAGGATCTCCTGTATTATTTATGTATTCTGTCTCTGGATCTGTCCAGTCTGATGTCTCTGTCTCGCCTCCAAGAAATATAAATGGAAAACAGCGTTGTGATTATGCATTGTTTTTATTCTCTCTAGTCTCTTTGTTTCTTTGGCATTTTGTAAACATCAGAAAATCAATTTTAATTATGTCCTAATTATTTTGCCACATTTTGCAGTAAGGAAAGTAATGTAATCCCAGTAACACACTTATATGGCATGGCTAAAGATGGCCCAAGATAATTTTGGGATGTTATTTCATATAATTTCCTTTATTTGTCAAAAATAATATTAGGACTATATTTATTGGCATGAATGAATCAGTAAATAAATTAATAATACAAATGCATCTCATTTGCATATTTAGCACAATTAATTTTGCACAAACCAATATTGTGGTATGATTAACAGTTGTTACTGAGTCTCTCAAGAGACTTAATTAGCTTCATTAAAATGTTATTTCAGACATTTATCTTTCTTAAAAAGAAAATAAATAAATAAAAACAGAACAGAACAGTATTCGGAATATCAGAGCTACAATAAATAAAGAAATAAATAGTTAAAATCTTCATTTGCATACTCTGTGATACCATTTTTGAAGAGGTTTATAATTGTTGTCAACAGCTAGCACTTGAGTAATTATCAGCCAGTCATAGGAGACTGAATTCATCTACTACATAATTTGTTCCTGCATTGGCCTTTAAAAATTGCATCAAAACTGAGCTAACGGAGCACATCTCAGGCTGGTTCTGGGCAGTGGGCTGGGAGATGCAGCAGTGTTAGAGGGATTAGGGCTGCAGCAGTGGTAGAGGGCTGGGGGCTGCAGCAGTGGTAGAGGGATGAGGGCAGCAGCAGTTGTTGAGGGCTGGGGGCTGCAGCAGTGGCAGTGGCTTGGAGGCTGCAGCAGTGGTAGTGGGTTGAGGCTGCAGCAGTGGTAGTTAACTGAGGCTGCAGCAGTGGTAGTGGGTTGAGGCTGCAGCAGTGGTAGTTGACTGAGGCTGCAGCAGTGGTAGTGGGTTGAGGCTGCAGCAGTGGTAATTGACTGAGGCTGCAGCAGTGGTAGTGGGTTGGAGGCTGCAGCAGTGGTAGTGAGTTGAGGCTGCAGCAGTGGTACTGGACTGAGGCTGCAGCAGTGGTAGTGGGTTGGAGGCTGCAGCAGTGGTACTGGACTGAGGCTGCAGCAGTGGTAGTGGGTTGAGGCTGCAGCAGTGGTAGTGGGTTGGAGGCTGCAGCAGTGGTAGTGGGTTGGAGGCTGCAGCAGTGGTACTGGACTGAGGCTGCAGCAGTGGTAGTGGACTGAGGCTGCAGTAGTGGTAGTGGACTGAGGCTGCAGCAGTGGTAGTGGGTTGAGGCTGCAGCAGTGGTAGTGGGTTGGGGTTGAGGCTGCAGCAGTGGTAGTGGGTTGACGCTGCAGCAGTGGTAGTTGGCTGCAGCATTGACTGTGGTTTGGGATTATATACAGTACTGTGCAAAAGTTTTAGGCAGGTGTGAAAAAATGCTGTAAACAAAGAATGCTTTCAAAAATGGAAGTGTTCATCATTTATTTTCATCAATCAACAAAATGCAGTGCATGAACCAAAGAGACATCTAAATCAAATCAATATTTGGTGTGAGCACCCTTTGCCTTCAAAACATCATCAATTCTTCTAGGTACACTTGCACACTGTTTTTGAAGGAACTCGGCTGGTAGGTTGTTCCAAACATGACTGTGTTTCAACCTCCGTGTGACATTGATGATCATCAGCACCGACTATAATTCTACAAAATCCCTGACTTTGTGCAAGTGTACCTAGAAGAATTGATGCTGGTTTGAAGGCAAAAGGTAGTAACACCAAATATTGATTTGATTTAGATTTTTCTTTTGTTCGCTCACTTTGCATTTTGTAAATTGATAAAAATAAACAATTATTATTTACATTTCTGAAAGCATTCTTTGTTTACAGCATTTTTTCACACCTGCCTAAAACCTTTGCACAGTACTGTATATAAAACAAAAATTAAATATGAATATCATACAAATCTCTATATTGACTTTTTAGGAAAAATACTCTACTGTACAGACTCCTATGTACACTGCATACTAAATATACTGGTACCATATAAAACAGAAATGATATAAACACCATGCACTACACAGTTACTATTCCTTATATTAAAAATAGTATAAGGTGAACTTAAACAGGGTGACTACTCTGACTACTGAGAAGTATTTCTTCATAGTTCAAGACTGAAAGATAAAGGCTGTCATGATGGACGCATTCCTCATCGTTTGTTTTGTCCCTGCACCAAAACAGTTTCCTAGGTAATGTCTATACAAATTCAAAGTCATCTGGGAGTTAGAAACAGTCAGATTCAGTAGTGTGTAATAACCATGAAAAGAGTTAAACCCTCCTACAGGGTTGGCTAGGAGACTTTTGTCTCTCTGTTATCCATTTGGATATATGACCTTTTTAATGTTCATGAACAAAGGAAGCTTACGTTTAAGAGTTAGCTAGTACATTCTTATTTATGTACTGATTATTTTAGTGCAGACGAGATTATAAATACAAGTTATTTTTAAGGTCACAAACATTGTTTTGGTTGTAAATGGTGATTTTATGTTGTATTTAGAGAAATATTTAGCATGATGTCACTGTAAGAACACGCATCCTTCATTCCCCATGTTTAACATTTCTTTTTAAAAAAAGTGTATAGGGATTTATGTTTGTATTCAGTGCACAAACATACCTAGCTCTATGAACATGGCCTTTCCAGAGTTTGTGGCCCTTGTCTTTTAAAAATATAATGAGTAAATACAGTATATGTGACAGTAATGCCAATTAAACCATTATTTAGAGATTTTAAAAAGAGATTTTTATAAAGAGATTTTGAAAGTTTTTTACTGTTTTTCTAGTTTAGTGGAATAATCCTACTAACCTACTAACCTACCTAAGTGTTTTCCAAAATATTTCCAAAGTATTAGCAAAGAGCTTTACCATGTAATCAAAATCTTTGGTGTAATTTCTTATTTTTATGTCATATCATTGCAACTGTTTAGACTACAGCTTTATAGAATGCAGGGGAAAATTCAGCATATTGAATAACTGAATATCTGATATCTGAGCGTGTTTTATTTTTAGATGCATGTGAAAAGTCACCCTGTTAAGATTAACTTTAGATAATTTGTTGTTGTTTTATCAAGCTAACTTTTGGATGGTCATTTCCAGCCTCAGTTAACTAAAACAGTCCTTGGAGCATAAAACTCAAAAACTCTTATTGCTACAAATTTGTTTTGACTGTGTTTGATGGGAATTTGACAAAAATAAATCAGAAAGGTTGCAAGATCGGTCATATAAAAAACAAGCTTATAAAAAAATAGCAAGAAAATGTTCATTTCAAAAGAAGGCACAGTGTCATGAAACTACGGACAAAGTGTTGGTGTTTCACTGTTTGCATAGAGGGTTTCTTTCCCAGTGTCCCTGCAGTCAGACTGTGAAGGTGCTGTTGATCTGCAGGTGACTGATGACATTGGATTTGAATGGCTCCTTTGTGAGAAACAAGGGTTGGAGGACAAATGATAAAAGCGTGATGTGTTGATGCTGGCAGGCCTCACGTGACTGCCATGATCACTGAAAGTGCACACTTTTTGCAGTGCTGTTGAGAGACTCTACACTGTATTTAGACTTTCACATGTGATCAGGGATGATTTTCCAGCATAAAAGAGTACATTGTCTCTGTATTCACTCCTCACTTTAATTAAAGGTTATAAAGCTGACCTTTACCTCGAGTAGCATCACGGTTTAGAATACATGAATATGAAAGTGATGGTTCTGAATATTAATTTGCATATGTCAAAGCCCTTGACAGGGAATGTGCCTTTTCTCATTGAAAAGCTTCTATTACATGTATCATTTACATTACTATTACCAGAGAATGTTCTGATCTCAGAATAGATTTCTGATGGCTGTAAATTTTTTCTGGCCCTTTAGGTCTTTCACTGTGGTTTCATAGACAAATTATATGTGGGTACACAGTTGGAGCTCCATGGTTAGTTACACAAGCTCTGAATTAAATTTCTGCACTAAAACTATCATAAATCTTTAATATAGTCTAGATAACAGTGTTTATTTTTACAAATAAATAGAAAGAATGCTTTGGAAGAATAGTGTGATATTTTTTTGTCACCCCACTCTTAGTCTCACAGTGACAGAACTAAAAACTGGATTCATACATAGAATAGCAAAGAAAGGAAAAGAAACAGGTTCCTTAAGCAGTCATTTACTGTCAGCATGCAAAAGCTAATGCAGCACTGAATTTCTAAAGGGAATGCTGTTCTAGTTTTTTCTGCTGTTGGACTGTGCGAATAAGTGCCAGTTATGTAAATTTCATGTATTTCTACATATTATGCAATTTGCCTTTCTTTTTACCAGACATCTGTGACCGGGCCCAAGTCTTTCCAAACAAATGAAGCTATTCTTCACTTTCAGACTATAGGGGCAATAAGTCTATGCTGACAGAGATATTCTAATGTAAGATCAGCTCTCCAGCACTGAAATGTTTCATGAAGGCAGCAATGTTTTTTCGCCTCCTCATTGTCATGGTGATTCATTGGGGGTGCTGGAGTATTAATGGTCTGTGTTGTCTGAAGATCAGAGGATCCTCAGAAAGCCTGTATGCTTTTGGAGACCAGACCAGACAAAACAATAGATTCAACCAGGCAGAAGCACAAGGCCTTAGGTTAAATGAAAATACTCCAGGATACCATGATTCTACAGAGAGGAATTCAACCAGTGTAAAAACTAAGTTGGGGCTATAGGCATGTTTGGCAGTTATAGCTTGTTAGAACAAAATGCAAGAAAATCCAAGATCTTTTCATGCATATTATTTCAAAAGCAGGTTTCTACAAATCTCTCTAAACATTTAACAGTATTTTCTTAATAGTTTTATAGTTAGTGTTACTACTTTTAAAAAGTATTTTCATGGACACTGGAAACTTTGTGGCACCTTGACTTCTAAATGTTTTTATCTACCAACTGATATATCGGTTGATCTCATATCTGATTTGATATGCTGACTTTGTTAAGAGCATGCAATAAGATATTATTACAGGCAAATAAATGATTATAATAAAGGGATGGGATGACTTTGAATGTATGGTACACTCCAAGGTAGGAGAGCCCTTTGGATCTGTGCCCAAAAGTTAGAGTCTTCCTCGATTTGAATATTTGTGGTCCTGTAAGATTTAAAGTGTTGAATGCTTGGCTAGGTTTAACCTTTATTTAACCATAAACAGACAGATTGAATTTCTAGTTTTAGAATAGCAGATTTCTACCCCTATACCTTTCACAAAATACCTTTAAGAGCCTTATAGGTCCAACCTTCGAATTGGCTCATATGTGAAAAAATTAGAAGAGTAATTGTTTCATGTTTCTACGGTGATGGGAAACTCTTCCTAGTACCCCCTTGATTTAAACTCTTTGGCATGAAAGTGTTCTATGGAGCAGTGGCATGGAAAAACTTTTTGTTCACAAAAGAACATGTTTTTTTAAAGAGTAATTTCCACAAATGATATGTGCAAGTGCAAATAACCTCTGTTGAGTTTAAAGAGCCTCTGCATAATGCAAGGCTCCTATACCAATCAACAAATTAAATGATTTATCCGGAAACCCTACTTCCAAGCCATGAGCTATTTAGTAGCCTTTGCTTTAAAGAATAAATGACTCATAGACCATGGACTGAGCCACATAATAAAGAAACAGTAAGCTGATTGTGGGTAATTAACAGGATGCTGACATGGTTCCCAGTGCAGAACTCCCTCACAGTGAATGAGGAAAGGTGAGAGGGGGCATTAATGCTATTTTGTGGCTAGAGACACATACAAGAGGATGAGAAACAAGGTAGAGAAGCGGCAGAAAGAGATAGAACTCAGACAGCAGTTGTAGATCCATAGGGACTGGTGTATGAAGGAGGGGGATAAGGGGCAGAGAGAATGAGGAGGGGGTATGAGAGAGATTGGTCAAGGAGAAAGAGAGAGAGAGAGAGAGAGAGAGAGAGAGAGAAAGTGAGAGTGAGAAAGAGGGGGATAAGCTAGGGAGGGAGAAAAAATGAGGGGAGGGTAGGGGGATATGGGGGGGTTACTGGAGAGAGAGAAACTGGGTGAGAAAGATAGAGATAGAGAAAGAATAGGGAGGGGGAGTTGAGCATAGCTCTGCCAGTCAGCGTAAAATGAGAATAGGGTGTGTGTAGTGTGTGTAGTCTGGGCAGTGCAGGCGTGCTGCTTTGCCTCGCCACACTCGTTTTCTCCTCTCTCCCACACACACACTCTGAAGCAAATGCTGGAGTAACACGGTCACACGCACATCCCTCTGGAGCAACCCGGCTTGGAGGTGTCACAATGGTGTTCATTGGCACAACTCTCAAATCTGTCATTAAGTACTTCAAGAAGAAAGGTAAGCCCTTCTCGCCTCGTGACTTCTCCAACCCATGCTGGGTTTATCTCATCAGTGCACTGGCTCAAGGTCAGGTGGGCTTCCAGGTATTTTAGGGTGTGGGATGGTGTGGCGTTCTCACAGGGGCTTTGTGCAATTATCTGAGAGTAGTGCAGCTGTAGCTGTTGAAGAAGGAAGCTTGTCAGATTGAAGGCAAAAGCAGTTGCACACTGACCTTGCTGCTTAGCACTGAGAAACCCCAGCAGTTCATCAGCAAAATGTGTGAGAATTGTAATTAGGGTCATTCTTTAAGGTGCTTTGTCGTGCAGTTTCTCACTTTGTCTGATTAAGAATGCAGGACATTCTGCCTGAAGGCTATTTAACATCAATGGATGTTCCAGTATTTCCATTATTCAAAGCCACTTACTGAGAGGAGATTTTACTTGGTCCACAATTATTTAGAAAGCTAGAGATAAAAGCGGTATCCATGAAAGCATCAAGCTTCATTTGCAGAGTTTAACCGGAAGCAATGGAATGTTTCTTGAAAATGAAAATATGTTTATAACTGATTAGGCATCTGCTGTTGATAGTTAAACACAGAGTCAGCTCCTGACCCAGATTTTGTGTCACCTTGAAATAGTGCAAAAAAAAAGTAATGAGAATGGATGATTGGGTAAAGGAGGCTCATAGATGAAAATTTGTTGTTTTAAAAATTGCTGAATTAAATATAATGTGTATGGCATCTACAGTATTCACAAAAGGTAAATCTAATAATTTTGAGAAATTTATCTTCTATCTATATTTTTTATAAAATTCTTCATCTTAGTTTTCGGATTAAGACACATCATAGTTTATACCTATAGATATCAATGAGCAATATGTTTAAAACTCTCAATTTTTGTGATACCTGATACGTATTTGATTTCTCATGTTTGATAAATTGGTACAGATATGATGCACCATTATGCAAGAGCTAACCCTGATGGCACAATCTAATTCCCATTATACAACATATAGGTGCACATTTTTGTCCTCAGTAACACTGTGTGCAGGCTGACAATTGGCACTAATGTCTATGGGTTGGCATAGTAACGGCATGCTTTATGCAGCTTCTAACCATTATTCATTTCTGATGCTTCATCACTGGTGATCTGTTGAATCAAATTCGGGACATCGGATCTGCTTCTTGACCAGATTTACTCAAGAGAGAGCATAATCTAACAAAAGAACATGAATCAAATAAATGTAAACCATAAAAAAATAGAATGAAGATGAGAATGAGACTGAGAACTCTCTCCAAGACTTTAGTGAAGCTCAATACTTAATAAAGAAAGAGCAAAGAGATCTCACTTTATACTTTCTTGTCTTCTGCACTTTGGAACTTCAGTATTGGTAATCCCATTACTCTCTTTTAATGGATTTCTTTAAGGGAACCACAGAATCAGACCCTGATGTCCACCTTTCTCCACCACAAAGTGGCCTAGTGGTTAGGGAGTTGGCCACAGGATTGGAAGATTGTGGGTTCAAACCCCTTACCAGTAGGTTGCCCTGAGGTAACCTTGAGCAAGGTATCGTCCCCGTCACTGCACCCGTCACTGCTTTCATAGCTGCACGGTGTTTGCGTGGGTTAAATGCAGAGGTCACATTTTGTTGTTGTTCCCTGTGCTGTGACCTCGCAATGACAAGAATAGTCACTTTCACTTATCATGTTGGGACTTATCATGATAACAGGATCATGTCCCCTTAGTGAAAGTGCCTAATTTTCATTGTGAAACACAACACAGCACACAGTGAAATCCAACAAAATGCTTCCATTGTTTTTCACCCATATACACTGTGCAGCAGAAAGCAGCTATTTAAAGTGCCTGGGTAGCAGTGACTGGGACGGTACCTTGCCCAAGGGTACTTCAGGGCAACCTACTAGATTTGAACCCACAACCTAGGATTTGAACCCACAACATTCCGAGCCAGGGGCGAGTCCCGAACCACAAGGTCACTGCTGCCTTATCGTTCTCCCCTACCTTTTACTTATTCTGTTCAGAAGTTCATCACTGCTCCACTAACCTGTCGTACCCCAGGATAGCATAGTGAAAGTGAAAAGTGAAAGTGACTACCCTTGTAGTCACTGAAACGCAGCACAGCACAACAATGAAATTCAATCTCTGTGTTTCACTCACACACACACACACGTGCAGCAGGGGGCAGCTATTGAAAGCGCCTGGGGAGCAGTGACATGGACGGTACCTTGCTCAAGGGTACTTAAGGGCAACCTACTGGTGAGGGAATCAACTCCCTAACCACTAGGCCACCCCTGCCCTAGCCAATCATATTTTTTAATCATTTTCAATCATCGTTTAAAAAAATCCTTAATCCATCGATATGCCTTTGCGGTATGATGACATGATTGGTTTGTTCAAGCCTGCCCTGCTTGGTATTGTTGATTGTATAATGTAGGTTACAAAGGTATACTTTGGAGCTGAAAAGCTTACTGCTGCTTTATCTCTGCTTAATTGCCTATGTTGATTTGCCTCTGTAGTCTGGATTGGTAGTAGACACAGCCTTAGAAACAGCACATTACTGCAGTTCTCAACCTCACTCACATGCCTCCCGCACTGCAGACAGCATACAATTCTCATTATTCTCTATGGAGATATGGATCTCCATTAAGAACTTAGAAAACAGCCCAAGCATTAATAAATACATTTGTAACAACGGCTTGTGATTGTTTAAATGACCCAGAGTTGGCTTTGTAGAGATTTAGGTTAAAATAAGTGTTGATTTCAACTGACCATGATGATTGTTAAAGTGAGCAGCATTGAGTTAACTGCATTTCTACATCATTGCTACATCATGTACAGCTAATGAATGAAATTTACTGCATTTAATTCAGCAGCGATGATTTCAACAAGCTACCTATTATAACCTTATCTGTCTTGCCTGTTTCATTTCCAGCTGTGTCCAGTCTTGATGAGGAGAGCAAGTGGTCAGTGCACTACACAGCCCCGTGGCATCATCAGGAGAATGTGTTTCTGCCGGGGAGCAGGCCACAGTGCGTGGAGGAGCTGCACCATCAGGCCAAGGTCAACCTCAAAACTGTTCTCAGAGGTGAGAAGGCAAACCTGCACTCCGATAAAGAGAAGTTTAGTATTCAGAGGCTAGAAACGGCACTTCATGGAAAATCAGTGGAAAGGCAGTGGTATGTCAGAAAGACTTGAAGAAAACCGGGGAAATAAGGGGATTGTTGATTATTGATAAGACTGATTGCAAATAAACATAATGTGCCATGGCTTTTAGGTCTGGTTCTAGATTTATTTTAATGCACTCCTAATTAGGGTCACGGGGGGTTCTGGAACCCATCCCAGTTCTCACAGGGGGAAAGGCGGGACACACCGTGGACAGGTCGCCAGTCCATCACAGGGTAGACGCAGACAAACACTAACATGCGCACACACACATGCATGCACACACACACACACACACACACACACACACACACACACACACACACACACACACACACACACACAAATATACATATATGTATAAAAAAGCTCAGAGGATCTTGTGTGTTATTGTATGTTATGATTTACAGGGACATCAGATACACTAGGTAACATGTTTTTACCTCTTTCATAAACTTGTTCAACTCTGCGTTTTTTGCCACCAAACTGTTGGCAGTAAAACAACCTTTATCTCTCCAAAGAGAGGTTTGTGTGTGCATTTGTGTGTGTTTGTGTGTTTATGTGTGCGTTTGTGTTTGTGTTTGTGTGTGTGTGTCTGTGTGTGCGTGTGTGTGTGTGTGTGTCTGTGTGTGTGTGTGTGTGTGTGTGTATGTTCATATGGGCTGTCAAGGTCACAGCAGGCTTGAGCAGGTGGTGCACCTGAGTTTTTGTCTTTTTTCTGCAAAGTGGCATCTTTGCAACTGAGCAGTCAATACTCCTTCAAAAGCACCTGGTGGAAGATAAACATGCTTCTACATTTTTGCTTCAGTGTAATGAACACCAACAAAAGGCATGTAAGAACACCCGTATAAAGCCGATTATTCCACAATATCAAAAATAATATTAGTTAACAGTTCTCCAAGTCAGGAACTGCAGACTGCACATCCCCCGTCCATTCCCCGTCGCTAACAGTGATTAAAAACAGGATCAGTAATGGATTTGAAGTGTCTCTTCTGGAGGAATATCCTTCTAATAACTGGTAGATAGACTCCTTCAATACAGCTTTCATAAAGAACCATTAGGAAAATGTATTAGGACCTAAAACAGGATCAAAAAGTGAACAGGAACAAAAATACTATTCACATGAATTTGAAAAAAGGTAATCATGTAAAAAAAAGCATGTGATCATCAATAAAAAAAGGTTTACATTTAAAAAAAGAAAGACCACATGGCATTTAATGTGACTTACAATATAATCACATCTTACACACATTAGCTTTTGCACACATCACATGTGAAATCAAGGTGACATACTATTCTAAGGTGTACAGTAGAATGTCAGGGCAAAAATCAATCAGTCAATGAATCAATCAACCCATCCATCCATCCATCCATCCATCCATCCATCCAATAAATATATATGCAAAGATTAACATTGTACTGTAGTACAATGTTTATTTTTGTCAGCTAAATGAAAATTGTTATTCCTCGAATCACAGTAGCCCTCACGCTCACAGAAAAATATAAATGGTTTTGGCCTTAATTGGACACTCCAGCCTTCTGCCATGGCATGGATGATAAAGACCAATAAGTGAAAAAAAAAAAAAAAAAAAAAAAATATATATATATATATATATATATATATATATATATATATATATATATATATATATATATATATACATGGAGTAAGCCTTGGTCACCAAACAAATAAGAGTGTATGAGTGTGTGTTACATGCTGGCAGTAAGAATGCTGGATATAGTGAGAGGGTTGCAATAAGGGCACTGATTAAGTCCCTTCTGCTGCTGGATTAACAGGGGATCACATGTGTTCTGTTTCGTATTAGCACAATCAAGTGAGCACTAGCGTTTAATGTAGAAACACTTCCACATGTATGGCTCAAAGAATTACAATACAACTGGCATTAATAAAGTCTGCTGGCCGTATGCCATTATGGTGTGATAGATGATATCAGACTGAAATGCTCAGTCCAAAGCCACATTATGGCCAAGTGAAAACTGTTCTCACAAGATCAATATATATCAGTGGTGAGCAATTGTCATGGCATAGACTGTGACCCATTCCTCATGGCCTAGGGAGATGAGAAATGATTGGTCATACAATCAGGGCCATTTCTTGCCAGAAGTGGCAGCTGCATGGAAACCAGAACCACAAAAGCATTATAATAGTAATGATTTTAGGGAAATAAATATTTTATTTATATCACTGATTCCTCTGCTTCAAGATGGAAGTATGACAGAAATATGATTCCCCAAAAGCATTGGTTAAGGACTCTACATATATTTTCTCTGTGTAGAGTCTGTGTCCCCATGGAGTCCAAAGACATGGACATCAAGTAAACTGGAGATATTGAGTGTGTTTCTCTGAAAGGCGATCTGCACATCTGCACTTGTACTTTGCGCACTGGGATAGACTCCAGCACCCCCCTCCCCAACCCTGGTTAGAAAATATGGCTGAGATAATGAATGGACAGGTGGAGTTTTCCAAAAATGTATACTGTTTTCATACATTTTTATACCTTTATATAACATCGCTTGGCCTGTTTTCATTCAATTGTACCATTCTCTACATCCTCATAGGGACTGTATCTGAAAAACAGCATTCTATAGGTCATGAATGTAGGCCATGTGGCTCCTGCTTACATTATCTGTCTTGTTCAGGTTTGCTGAGGCTGCAAGTCTGATGATCTCTGATTTAGTACCTTAGCAGGTGGTCATTTCAACACAAATGCGGTTAGAACCACTCTTGCGCATTCTTGCTTTGATTAAAAATCCTTATTTATAGTCTTGTGTTCTGATTGTACGTAGTTTTTTTCTCCTTTTTTTTTTTGGTTTTTGAAGCTGATTTTTATAGTCAGTTTTCCTCCAAAGAAATGCCTGAGCTCTGCAGTGCCTTACATGACAAAGATTGCATAAGATAGTAACTGAATTAGGTTCTTTGAGCTGCTCAAAATGAGGGATTATGAGCTGAAAAGATGAGGTAATTACCTTGGACTCCAAAAGGATGAGAACTGCAGGAAAGGTGGCTTTTTCTCAGCAGGGTTTCATTAGAAAAGACGTCAGCAGAGATCTCCAGCTGAAATAAATAGATGTGTCAGTGGCAGTAGGTGGAGGTGCAGACCCTCATTCTGAAGACATTCATAACCCAACATTCACATCTGACATATTCATTTTAAACCCCTGCTCTCCTTAGGAAAAAAAAAAAATCTTTCATGCATGCTTTCTGACTTTTGTGTACCATTTTTGAGGTTACTTTTTAATGGTCTGAGTGGGCAAAATTGTTTGACTGCAGCTGAACTATCAAGCTCTAGACATATGAAAGCATTCAGTCTTGTAAGGTTCTCGAAGTGAAAGAAAAAAATGTTGGTCTGAAAACCGTTAGGAAGATTTTCTTTAAAAAAAGGGTTTCTATTTAAATAATATCTTCTTTAATGACAAAGCCCTGTTCATAAACCACAACACATGCCAGTAAATTCCCCCTTTGAACTGACTAAAAATCCAATTATATTAGCGCACAATAATTAGAGAGAAAAATAACAAAGTTTTGTATTTTTAAGTATTTGATCTTTGATTTCTGCGTCAATGACAGTTTCGCCCTAAGCTGCCATGAACTCTTACAACTTTGGCAAATGCCTCTGGCAAAAGAGGCAAACGCCTCTAATGAGCAGATCTACTCAAGAATCTGATCACACGTTTCATGTGTGTGGACAACTTATTTAAAAAAGAATACATTTTTATACAAATGGTCAGTTTACTTTGATCTTGAATATTTTATCCAAATTCTAAATTAATAAATTGTTTCTTTATAATCATAATAACATCTAAAAACTTTAATCGTAGGACACAGAGTGCCGCCACCTGTCAGTGTAGGATTATTAACTCATTCAGCAACTTGATACATGCACAAGGCATCAATCCAGGAATTGACATCAGTTTGCCATATGGCTGTTTTTGTTTGTTGGTTTGCTTTTTTAAGTTGTTTGCTTGAATCCCCACATTTGTCAGTCTGTCAGACTGGATGATTGTATTGGCGTCTCCTTTCAGAGTGTGACAAGCTGAGGAAGGATGGCTTCCGCAGTTCACAGTACTACTCTCAAGATCCAACATTCTCCTCACCTATTTTATCAAATGGCCTACTGGACTACGATGAGACGGAGAAGAAGAAAAAGGTAAACTTAATAAGCACAATGCAATTTATACCATTAGCCTTGAGATACATCAAAAGAATGAAAAGAGAGTCAAAAGACAAAAACATCACTAAACATAAGCGTTACTAGATAATATATCAGTTGTTAACAATTACTCTACAGTGTGGGGTGTGGTAGATGAATATATGAATGTTATACCTTAAGCGCATCATTCATACAGTCCAGTTTAATGCAGTTAAAGGCTTTACTTCTAGAAACTGTATCCATGTGCTTTTATGTACATTTGAGCCATATACATTGGTTTTCGTCTATAATGCTTTGAAATTTGCACCTATTGCACCTATTGGTGTCCAAGTTGATTTTGCAGCAGGCTTTCATACCAACAAAGCTGGATTACTCGATCAACTCTGGGGAAAAAAAGAATCATAAACTCTTTGCTTAAAATGAAAACCTGCATCATCACAGGACCTGTGCTAGCAATATTGCCCCACAAGTCCAAAATGCTGTTTCGCACTGCCCTCTAGTGGAAACCTTGGTATTATAAAACCATTGACCATTTTTATGAACTCTTGAGTTTGATTTAGCTTAAATTCCTGTGTACAATGAGGTTATCTCCAATTAATATCATTTTCAGATTCTTTTTATCACATTTTATCACACATAATTTTTTCTTTCCTCTCATTAAAGCGGTCTAGAGTATTAGACTGCTTGTCAGAATCCTGCTTCTCTCTCTGCTGTCATTTGAGCCCTTGGAGAAAAAAGGTACAGCTGATTGTGCTGACAGTAGCTGTGATAGCACTGTGCTCTTCTTTAAGAAAGGGTAGTTCCTCATCCTTATAGACCCTTCTAACTGCTTCATGCTGTAGTGTAGCCAGTGCTTGTGCTCCTTTTATAGTAGGTTTAACTATTAATTTGTTTCAAACGTTTCAAATGGACAATGTGATGTAGCACCTGTTTATGCTCCGTATTAAGCATGCATTAGTTTATGTTACCAGAAATATTATGAATAATCTTGCCCTCTGGATATAGTCCATTAATGTAACGTGTGTATTTGTCCTTGTTTCTTTACATTTTTTTGACATTCTGTTACATTAAAACTAGTTTGCAGGCAGTATGGAGGCATTGTGGTCGTAAGCAGCCTTTGTAACACAGAGCTCAAATTGTCATGAATAATTTACAGGCCTATGCCAGAGCATTCTGAGCTAAGAAATATTTCATTGACAATATAGTGCCTGGAAGAAACAGAGTTCAGGGGACATACAGAGTTTCATCCTCCTCTTTTTAGCCTTTCAACTGACAAAACTAGGGAAATGACCAAGTACAACACAATTTCTTTCCCTGGAAATAGGCTCAGTCTTATCCTCTCCAAGTCTGAGTGCATGTGCTGTGTTCAGTCATCAGAGTCATCAGCTGAAGAGGAGAAACTGGTATACTCCATGGGACCCCAAACCCCACTGCTGGAAAACATCCCTGACATAAACAGCCAGAGCAGCTGGAGTAAGAGTCTACCCTTGCCAACACCAGAGGAGAAGATGAGGCAACAGGCCCAGTCTGTGGCAACTGACATTGTACCCATCAACATCACAGGTATGGTATTTTAGGAGTAGACTAAACCCAAATGCAGATGAAAGCTGCCTGTAGGTTTGTTAAAATAATTATTCAAGTTAATGTATTTCTCAAAAAAACAAGAACCTATGTACAAAAGTAGCAGGTCAAAAACATCTATAGAATTAGATGCCAATTTCAGGATGCTCAGTATTCAGTTTTGATGGAAGAGAGAAAATAATCACCAATTGATTCAAATAAGCTGGAAAAATAAAAAGTATGTAATATAAGTATGATGTATATTTTAAAAATGTAATAAAATGATTTTTATTTCAAAGTTTTACATACCACACACTGCACTGCATTAGTATTAACACTATTTTCAGAATAGCATTTGGGATAAGAAGAACCATCATATTGCAACCCTTGATACTGTGTTACATGGAAAGCTGTAGTGGGATTTATTAAACCCAGCATTTCTTTGTCGAAAACTAAACCTCAGAAGTCAGAACTCAGAAGTGTAAACTGGCAAGCAATAGAGATGACATCACCAACATGACATTCTAACAGTTTAACACTACAAAGGAATTGATCCCTTTAGATTGATGTATGCAAAAAATATTTTCTTTTTTTTACAAATATACTTGACAAAAAGTATTTGAATCGTTTAACAGATTAAATGAAGTTAATGCAACTACTGTCCTCTGAGACATTCTTGAAACATGGATATTTTTATATATTTCACATTATATACTTCACATTATGAAGTCACATCAAATAAGCTCAGCATCTTTACTTTTCTCTTTAAATTTCATAACAGGTGAGAGCTTTGACCGGCAGGCAAGCTTTCGTCGTACCTTAAGCAACACTGATACAGTAATGCGGAGATCAAAAAAGGTAAAGCGAAGGAAGACAATAACAGGGGTCCCAGACAATCTCCAAAGAGAATTAGGTAAGGCTATATGTCAATTTATCAATTTTTTTAATGATTATTATAATTTATATAGTTTTGTGTGTTTTGGTAAAAAAATATCAGAAACAGAAGCATTCTCTTTCCTTATATCTGTTCTTTTCCATGATGTTTTAACTTTAACTTAACTTGGTACTAGACCTCAAATCTATTAACAAAGAAGGTTAATGTCATTTGTAAATAATTTTCATAAGTACTTATAACAATTATTTCTGTTCTTTATGTTGTAATACTGTCATGTTATCATTTCTGCCACTTAACATTGTATGTTTCAATGGCTATGTGAATCAAAATAGTCATCCCATTAGGTCTGTCACTTGAAGTGCAAATATTTGCATTGAAATGGAATATTAAAATATATATTTAATGCAAAAAGATATCTTCAAGGAAGTAAGGATTGTATAGGCATAAGATAAGCATGATTTAACACATTATCGTCAACTTTTCAGCAACTAAAGGACAAAATGACATCAGAGCTCTCTCTATGTACATGCCAGGCCAGTACTCCACTCTCAGCCACGGAGGGAGCCTCAACTCCACCCTGAAACACTCAGACACCCGTGACTCTGGCTGCCAGACCGATGAAATAAAGATTCTACCCCCATCGATGCGCAGGATCCGTGCACAGCGGGGTTGTGGCATTGCTGCTCAAATGGCCAACCTCTCCCTCTCTTCCTCAGGCAGCATATCCAACATGAGCGACTGCAACGGTGCTATTTATACTGCTCAGCATAATAGTAGTGACCAAGGCTCTCACAGTTTGCCTCGTCAAGGAGCTCGAATCTCCCTTAAGCAGCATGAGCCAAAGTACACCAGTTCTCCATACAAGATGATCAATGGCTCAACAGGCTCTTTGCCCTACCATGTTAACATGCATCATGCCAGCCCTTTCTCACAGAATAAGTTTGAGGACTCTAGAACAAATCCTTTAATCAGTCCCATATCTGCTGAGTTCCAAGGTTTCCAGAATGGGCATAATGCAACACCAGGTTACATGGTTTCTAATCACAATAACAGCCCTGCCCCCTTCACTCCCAGTGGTGTTCTGCAGAACCTGAGTGACTTTACCAGTATCCACTCAGCACAAAGCTTTGTCATTGAAGAGACCTTACATTCTGTGCAGTCTTGTCCTTCAGATCGTCCATACAGCTCTGCTGGTACCTCTGTTTCAGCTGGCTCCTCTCGTTGCCAATCTCCAGCCTCCCTCCATACAGCAACCCACACAGAAACTGCATCCCAATGTAGTACCCTTAACGGAAGAAGCTGTAACAGTCCCAGCGGTGTCCGCAGAGACTCTGACTTCTCAGAGGACAGCACTCAAAGCTGCAGCACACTGACCAATGAACAATGGACATATGAATCTTCTCCAAAAGGCCAACATACCTCAAGTTGCTCCTCTCCTGTCAGTAATGTCTATAACAGTCTGGAACATTCCCCAACCAAGACAGACTCCAGCTCACTGTTTTCTGTTGATACTGAGGGGTACTATACCTCTATGCACCTGGATTCAGGTCTTAAATCTCGTAGCCATGGTTGTATTAACAAAGCAGGCAAAGAGAGACATAATTTGTATGATTGCAGGGAGCACCACAGTCAAGGTGATCGCGCAAGTCTACACAGTATTCAGTCCCTGACTCATAGCATTTCCCTACGCAAAGCTAAAAAGCCCCCACTCCCTCCTAAAAGGACTGACTCTTTGCGGCGCAGACCACAGCGGAAACAGCACAAGAGTGACACAGTTCTTAATGAGCAACTGATCTCCACTCTCCAGGAGTCTCTGAAAGACAACGGTGCATCTTTCTCAGGCCAAATGCCCTGCAGTGGATTTGAAGACCCCTGGATATTACGTCCCAGAAGCCAGAGCACAGCTAGCGCAGCAAGCAGTGGAGTATCAGCACCAGCAGCTGTGTGTCCAGTCACTCCTACGCACAGTGACAGTGGTAGCCAGCGCTCAGAATATGCAGAATCATGGGATTTTTACATGGAATTCCCTCAGTCATGCTCTGAGCATGGTCCCTCCTCTCCAAATGAAAGACCTGTAAGTACAGAAAAGACTCCAAGAGGCTTTACCAATCCATCAAATGACTGCAGCAGTACCAGGGCAAAGGTGAATATAACTACATCACCAGACAAGTTCCATCATGTGACTTCGCCATCTAGTGGTTATTCAAGTCAGTCAATTACCCCAATTGCAGGGACCCCAGTTACATCTCTTCTGAGAGCCAAGTCCCCAGCAGGAAAGCCTAAACCAAAAGTTCCTGAGAGGAAGTCATCCCTACGATCCTCAGTATCCTCTTCTACAACATCCCTATCCTCAAACACCTCTGATTCCTTCAAGAACCTTCCAATACCTCCTCCCTTACCAACAACTTTGCCTGGATTAGTCACACTGCAGTCTGCTCAGCCTGTCTCTACTGACCCTATGACCAGTATTTTCACAGGACCCAAGGTATCCCCAGTACCACCACCTCCTTCTGTTGACTGCTCTGAGGAAAAGCACACTTCACCCCCAATGTCACCCACAATAACAGAAGAATGTAAAGCATTTTTCAGCAGTTCTCCTGATTTCCCACCTCCTCCCTATAAGATCTTAGATTCCCTGTTGCTGGAAGAAAATGCAATGGACCTGCCATCAGCTTTACCACTCCCACCACCACCACCGCCACCACCTCCTCCACTTCCTCTTCCTTCTTGTGATCAAACTCCATCTTCTCCACCACCTTTATCTGGGATTGGCCTGCGTGCCGAAGCCATTTTAAAAACAAATTCACTTATAAATATGGAGTCCGGGGAGAGTACAATGGAAGCAATCTCAAGTCAACCTGTGAAATCAGAGAGACCTCAGAGACCACTAATCACTGCCCAAGCTCTTCAGTTGGTACAGCTCCGACCAATAAAGCTCATGAAGCTGGAAAAGATTTTCACAAATATTGTTACAACTGTGTGTTCACCAGAGAACCAGAACCAATACATAGAGCCTCAAACAAGTTCCGATAAACCTGGGGAAACTGATACTATGCAAAATACTATTACCCCTGATTCAGCCACTCCCTTTGAGAATGGAATAGACTCTGAGTCATCAGAGGAAGAATTTTCAGATTCCAAGCTGTCTTCTCAGCCAACCACTGCTGTAACTGAACCAGCAAGAAACACCTCTGGTGCGAACAATCAAGGGCTTTGCCTTAACTCTCAGTTTGAAAGTACACCTCCTTCCTTCAGTCTTCAACAATTCATAGATTCTTCAGTGGCAACTCAAAGTCCACCTCGAAAGGAGAAGCCACCTATATCACCTAAAAAGCCCGGTCTCTCCTTGATTAGGCCATTGACCCTGCCTCAACCTATTTTGAATAGCCCTGATTCTGTTGAGGTTACTGGCCCAGAGCCAGAAACAGCAAACAATTCTCCCCTGAGAGATTCGGTTAACTTACAGGAAATTTCATTCCAGCTGGAAGCAGAAGTTGAGAGTGATTCTTGTAATTCTAGACCTGTGTGCCCAAGCAGAGCCTCTCTCAGCAGTGAGTTCTCCTTAGACAGTCTAAATGACTCCCAATTCCAAGCCCTGACTGTCAATGAATTTGACCTTGGATTAAGCGATAATGACCTCGGGCTCAGCGATGATAAAGGCATTTCAGATGATGATTCAAGCAGTAGCTCAGGATCAATCAGCTTCAAAGAGGATGAGAATGATGAAAGCGGTGAGATTCTTAAATATGTTTAAACTGACTCAAATTGATATATTTGTATTTCCTGGCTTTGAATAAAATAATAGCTTGTGTGAAGTTCTACAGCTGTACTATTTAATTCTTTTGATTGTTTAAGGTAGTAAGCCTTGTGCATCTTTGTACCTCACTCTCTTCAGCCAGATAACAATGCTTTGCTGTATTTTTCACCACCTCTTCCTTTCTGCAATGAGAGAATAATCTAGTGAACCCTCTTCACCACCTCGCCCACAAATACTATTGAATTTGGTGTGTAGTGTCCTGCTGCTAGAATGATTTACTTTAGAATTTATTTGATCTTTGTCCATTATCATTAACACATTCTGGCTCTGAAAGGGAAAGATGGAAGTTGTAAGAACCACATTGGAAAAAGTAAGAACTGATTTGATAAAGGCATAAAAACATAACATTCTCTGCTGCTATGCAGCTTGGCAAAGTGCAGAAACTGTGAGGCAGCAGCAGTACCAGCAGGGTGTGAATAATTAAAGGAGCTTGAAATGTACATGGCAGAGCAGTTTTTAGACCACCCTGCATTTCAATCAGATAGTTGTAGCTTTAGTGTAAGCATATTGGTTGTAAGCAGCTTTGAAAGGATAGTAACCAGGATGCATTTGTCCTGTTTTTGTTCCAGGGGCTGTATTTGACTCTAGCACAGATATTTCTTCCCCAACTTCCAGCACTAACGAAGAAGTGGAGGAGATGGTGACGCCTGCTCGTCCACGCACAACAGAGGATCTCTTTGCTGCCATTCACAGGTATGCTGAAAACCCTTTAGAAGAAACAGAATGCATACAGAATACAATAAATATTTAACAATTTATCATTACTTTTAATTGCTTGTCATCAGCTGAAATTGTTTGACACATGGAGTGTTTCCTGCAGAAAACAGACGAGGGGTCAAGTACCTAGATGGGCACTGCGCAGTGCAGTTCTAATAAAAGTATCACATTTGACTAGAAGCCTTTTGAGAGATCACTACTATTTCTAGATTTGGTTACATTTACTCTCTGTTGCAAGAAGCTGGACTAATTCTTTAATTGTATTACTTGTATCTGCCCCTTTATCTGTTTTTGTAATGCTAGTAATGTGTTTACCAATTCAGGAAAAGATTTAGGGAAACATGACATTCAAACCTAGCTTTTAATACTACTGTGCTACTGAGTGTGTCTTGTGTTCAGTTTTTGACTTATTTTCTAAATTCACATGACCTTCAGGAACAGGAACATGAACATCCAATTACAGGTGTGGAGTGGACTGGCAAGTAACTGTGTCATTGGCTGGTGGTTCCCCCTGTAGAGTAGACAGGCCTCTGGATTACTCCTGTAGTCTCCTAGACAGATTAAATACACTGTTTTGTCCTTTTTAATCTCCTCTGGATCCTAAAGCTAGGTTTTACTGTGCCTGTGTTGTAGTTAACTATTGGTTGAAACATAATTACATATGGGAACTTGACAAAAAAATCCATTGACTGACTTATATTTTTTAGTGGTTCATTTAAGGCCAATAAAATCTTTTTAGGGGTTTCTGAGCCACAATACTTTTGCCGTTTTTTATCTTAGTTTTCATAGTTTAAGTGTATGAAAGTTAAATGCCTTGACATGCAAACATTAGTATATTTTCTAATGGCAGTTTCTGCTGGATGGTCCTCAATGAAAAACTGATGGATCTAAAGTATTTTCCAAAAAAGCATTTCCAAAAAGAACTGCATGCTAAGTTTTAAAATATATAAAGAGCATATATAGGCATATTTTTTAGACTTTAAATACTTATTGGTGTTTTTTAAATATTGTGATTATTTATGGTTGTTTGTTCTTTTTTACATTTTCAAAGTTTTACACGTTTACATCCTTTGACAAAAATGTGTAGATAAATATTTTAATATACATCCTGTTCTGTCAGATAAATAAGAGGTTGGATTTTTTGCTTATATAATGATTCAGAATCTCTTTATATAGTTTTTTTATATATACTACTCTTGTGTAGATATAGACATTAACAAAATTATAGTCAGTAAGGTCCCAATATGTAATATGTACATTTATATCCATTTTTCATTATTTTATAAAACAAATATTACAGCAACACATTTCCACTGTGTTTAATTTAAAATATAATAAGGATGTATCTAGACAAAAATAAGTAGTGATGAAGTCTTTGTTGCTAAGCTGTATTTCTTCATTGCCTCCAAGGTCAAAGAGGAAAGTTTTGGGCCGTGGCGATTCTGAAGAAGAGCGTTCCCGTGGCCTCCTGCCTTCCCCTCCAGTCACCCCCACTGGTACCTGTCCCAACCTGCCCTCTCTGCCCCGCCAGACTGGCTTCATCCATCGCAGCCTTCGTCGCTCCACCACCAGCAACGACAACTTCAAAGCCCTTCTCTTGAAGAAAGGAAGTCGTTCTGAGCACGGGTTCCGCATGTCCGCTGCAGAGATGCTGAAATGCACTGACCCACGTCTCCAAAGAGCCAGTCCAGATGCTTCCCAAACTGACATCCCCTGCACCTCCCCAGGACGTAGCAGGAGGGCCTCAGAGGAGTGGGCACGAGCTGAAGGCGCCCTGCCTCGTCTATCCCCCATCCTGACTTCATCAAAATATGGCCGCTCCAGTACACCGCCTTCTGCTTCCAGCAGTCGCTACAACAGTCGCAGTCGCATCCCCAGCAGCCCCATGACTGTGATTTGTGAGAAGGAAGGGGAATTAGTGGAGTCAGCAGATTGCTGCCTTAGTGCAGAGATTCCATTTCCCATGTCTCTACCCTCCAGCGGCACAGTGTGTGCACAGGGCAGCACTTAGACAAGAAGACTCTCTTCAACCTGGAGTTTTTTTCAACAGTAAACAACCAAAGAGAAATGGTTGTACAGCCGCTCCTCAGCGTGCAAGCTTGTACCGGCCCAGGAGTGGCCCAGGAGAGATACAAGAAGGGGGAGGTGGATTCGACAAACATTATTTTCATTTCTTTGTAGGAAATATTTTTCATTTCAAGTAAATATTTGACATCTCCCAAAAAGTAATATTTCCAGAGGATTACCCTATTACATCTGACATTTCTTTTTTGCAGGATAGGAAATGCAGGATAAATGTAGGTTTTTCTTTTGCCGTGGATGTTACAGGAGGGATAAACTGAATTGAAATATGAAAAGGGGTTTGTAGAGATGGCTGGATTGTGCTTATGTCTTCCTGCCTCTCCATCTGTGGAAGGATCCTGACCCAACTAAGCACTTACTAATGGCTGATGATACAGGACCCACAAACACAAATCACAGGTTTGAGGAGGTGGGCTTGATGAGAAAATAGTATTGGCAAGTATGGAGGATCTGTTTTGAATGATTGGATTGTTACAGTGAAGTTGCTGAGGAATGTATGAGGAAATGTTGATGCAGGGATGATGGACTAAAGTGGACATTTCTAGGAGGTATTTAGACTGATTTAAACAATGTAGTTTTGCACTACCTTTCTATTGCTAATTTCTCTTGTACTGTGTCCAACAATCTTACATTTAGATTACATATTGTTACATCTTTGACCCACATGAGGTTAATGTGTTTCAGTAGACTGTTCAGAAAATGCTTACATTTTTTGTCTTTTTTTACCAAAGACGGCAAAGAATTATATTGCTGATGTACCACAATTTCCCCATTGTAAGGCAAATATTAAATGCTAAATATTATAGTTAGTGCATAATCAGTTTCTCTTCATTGATTTTGTTAAAGTAAGTATATCCCTATGACTGTCCTTGGCAAAAATGTATCCAAGTGTTATTTCTTTGGCGGTACTTCATAGCCTTGTATAGCCAATATGACCTAGTAAAAGAGCAACTGAATGTTCTTGCTAAGTTACTGTTGCAGTAGTGTGGGACTAGAGAAATGAAGATGCTTGAGGTGAAGACTATGCTGAAAATATGACTATGACAATATGATCTCTGCAATAAAAACACGCTGTTGATCACAAATCTGCTCATAGGCTATGTGTCTTATTTCTGGTTTTTTGGTCAGTCTATGCAAAATCACAAAAACCCATCCTGGGAAAATGTTAGCCTTGAATCATTAGTGCCAGTGTCTTAAATATACAAAGTTCAAAGCTTATAAAGCCTTAATTTTGCCTTATTGAATTATCTGGACAAAGTTGCTGAGTTTTTAATTACTTAGTTTAATTAGGTCATTTAATTATAATTATACTTCTTCAGCACAATATTAAGGTACGTTTCACCTTCAAGATAGAGGATAAAGAGAGCCACATTTACCTTTTTGGCATTCTGTATTCTGCTAGAAGAAAACTGAAGGCTTAAAAGTTGGTATTTATTTACTAGTTTCACAGCATTGCTGTTGAAATAATATTTAAAATAATAAAATTTTGTTTTAAATCTTGTTTATAAACTCAAATCTTAAAGTGACATCGTTTATACATTTCATACACATACTGCTTGTATCTGGCAAGGTCTGCAATAAAAGAAGTTTAGAGTTTAGAAGTTCAATTCAATTCAATTCAATTTATTCTTGTATAGCGCCTTTTACAACAAAGTTGCCCCAAGGCACTTTACATTGATGGTTGATGATGGAACAGGTTACAGTAATAGATGTTAAAGCCGGACGACTACGAAGGAGAGGAACCAAAAACTCCACTATGTGGAGAAAAAAAAAACCTCTGAGGGTCCAAGGTCAACCGGCTACCCAACCCCCTTGGGTATACTAACAGTAAAAAAGTTAGTTTGGTTTAAACTCCAGGATCAGTGAGGAGTCCCAAGTTCATACTGTATTAGGTATACCTTGTAAATTAACCTAATGAAAGCTAATAAAGTTTACTGTATCTTTTTCTTACCAAAAAAAAAAAAGAACTGTACATTGTAAAATTGTGAGGACATCCTATGAATTTGTCTAAATAGCAACAATCTTACAGTTTCTGTCAAAACTGATTCAAACATCTAAATAAATCACATTTCTAAATTTTTAGAAGAGTTATAATTTTTGCATAGTCTCTCGTATTAAACTAAAATAAAACTGGCAAACTGGCCAATAACTAATTAGATATATTTGGGATGACCTGGACAAAAGGTTTCAATCCCATTTTATCAAACTGACTAAATGAATGTTCATTAAGAGCTTATGCTCACTAAGCACCATCAATGACGTCAGTCGTTTAATCTGATGTTTAAGGTGGACTAGCAACCACAACAGTTCTTGGTCACCAGAGAAAAACATTTTTATTGTGAAAACCAGGAAAAAATGAATTTCCATTTTGTCTCCCATATTTTAAAATGTTGTTGTTTATATAAATAAAAACCAATGGCTAGAAATGTAATTCATTTTAAAGTACTTAATAGCAATTTATACATTAACTAGTGTGCATTTACAACATGTTAGATAAATTTGATTAAAACAGTTTGTGAAACTGCTTGTTTAGATGCATGTTTGTTGCATGTGAACTTTAGCAAGTAGCTCAAGTACCTGTGGGCTGCAGGCCAGTAATCTAAATTGGGCCATGCCATGTGATGCCTTATGCAATTAGGCTTGCATTTAGATACAACTGTCATCACAAAGAGAGAGGTCGCAGACAGGCCTAAGACGTAAGCTTTTATTACTCTGGCATCTCCTGTATTTTAACTCTTAAAGAAGAACGAGACAAAGCAAAGACACCTTCATTACACAGTGCTGCTAACCTCCAGACAGACCATTGACAGGTGAGCTTCCACTGACCAGATTGTTTCTCCTTTTTCATCATAACAGGCTATTTTTATAGGTGTATAACCTGGATCTTTACTTTCGTAACTCATTAGACACTATGCCTATCCTAGTGGGGCGTTTTATTACAACTTATTATAATACATAATGTTAATCTTGTGAGAACTTAAATTTTCTTTTTAACTTTATTCATGCAACAGTAATTTCAGTTTAGGTCTACTCAAGAACTACTGGTATAAAATGTAATGAGTAGTACCAAATCTATGAATCCTCAGCATGTCAAATGTAAGAAACAATAAGTGACCTAAATCACTACTTTTTATTTACTTTAAAGGACAAAATCAGATTAGCCATACAATATGGGAATGTAAAATAAGCAGGTAGAAGGATTACAGTACTTTCAGGATGTTGTCCATGAAGTAATTTACAGGAAAAGTTATTTGAGGAAAGATGACATTCCAAACGTAGGGTTGGTTATGATGCATTAGACTAGAATCACCATTTTGTAAATTTACACATCAGTACAATAACTGACCTACTCATGTTTTTGAACAGTGAATGGACAAAGAGAGTATCTTAATATATTTAGTGTTCAGTGTTAAATCAGACAACATTGCTGGCAAAATATCGGAGAGAAAGGTTTCACAATCTAATGTAAAAAAAATCTATGAACATTGAAAACACTGAAATTCAATACAGTATTGCTAATGTGCCTCTCAGCCTCTTACAAAGGAAGGACTCTTGCCCTGAAAAACAAAACTGAAGCTGTAACTTCTAGTTTATCCTCAGTGTTAGGCTCTACAAAGATTATGCACACAATTACATAGCGATAATGTTCTCTCTTGATATTTTAATCCTGGAATGAAAATGGAGATCATCTATATGTTGTCACTGTCCAAAAACAGACAACTGTTCCTCCTCCCCATTTTTATTTTTCACTGGAATAAAGCAGCCACACTTTACATTTCATGACACTTCGATTATAAACAGACCAACAGGAACAGACACAACTAAAATGGTTAATTAGAACAAAAGTTTTGTAGTATATAATAGGACTCTGTTGGATCTTGACATTCTTATCTAGAAGAATATTAAAACTTCTTGATTTAATCTGATTGAAAAATCATGAACATTTGTGTATTTTTACAGCCCTATTGAAGCTTTTACCTATCGACCCAATTTGTAGGAAGCCAAAGGCTGCCTATAAACTTGAGGGTGTCCATGGAGATTCTGTCCCGACTCTTCCCCTACACAAAAACTGTGGCGGGATTCAAGACTGCCTTTACTCATGTATTTCGATTTAAGGACCCCACAGCGGATGCACGGCGAACGGCTCGCACCCGCATCCCCTCCATGAGGAGCCATGGTGAGCTCCACCCACTCCGCACCCACTTCCGCTCACCCCTGACTATGGATGCTATCAAGAAGAGTGGGAGAGTCTTCACTCCAGTCACTAGCAAACTGGCAGGGATGTCTGTGCCCATAACACAGAGAGGCTCCTACAACTTTAACCTCTCTAGGAAAAGTGATTGGAATTCAGAGGTATATGTGTGAAATACTGTAGATAGCAGTTATAAATGTGGACCATGTTGCTTTTCTGGTGGCTCATCCCTTTTTAATTTTATTATCACAGACCACACTAAGGGTCTGCCCAAAGCCTGCAACACATTTTTGCATCCTAGAATTAACTAAAGCTGAGAGAAACAGTATGTGTACACCAGCAGGTGTCAGTAATGATTAATCGAAACATGCTTAGTCTTAAGATAATTTTCTTCATTGTCAGGTGTTTTTGTGCTTGTGAATTGTCATATAAAAGATGAAAATTGCCTGTATAAATGTTCTCTGTCTTAGTTATTTTACCTACTTAATTACTCAGTTCACAAAAAAACTGCAGTTGATTACTTTTTTTACACAATGACCTATGGATTTTGCTGAAGAATGAAAGTGCAAAAGTCCAGTTTAATTATTTAGCATCTACCAAACGCGTTCCTTCAAAAGAAGGCTGACCTTTGTCCTTTTGTCAAAGTAAGTAAAGTAATTCTCAGGATTCCTGCAAAGTTCAGGGGGCCCACAGTCCCATAAGCATTGATTGCATTTAAATTGAAAAGTTAACGGATTGCTGTTGTGGGGCAGGGTTGGTATGAAACAATGAAAATGGACATACAATTAAAAAATACAATTAAACTATTCTGTCCCAACTTAAATATACACTTTTAAGCACAGGCTTTGTTTCTTGGCCATAAAAGACAAAAAAAAAACGTGTTGTGTTGTTCAAAGTATTAAACCTCAAAAGAGGTAACACCACAAGAAACTTCCAGTTTCTGTCATTGAAACAACTGATCCCAAACACAATTCCAAGAACTAAAGAATAAATACACTGTAATTATGCCTTATTTATGTGTTCAGTATTTACCTCATTTATTACTCTGTGTATGCAATGACATACATGAAGATTAGCAGGCCATGTTGGGTTTGAAAGAAAATATTTTTTTTCTATTTGTTCATAATAAATAAAGCTGCTTAGAAATGGAATGGCTATTATTAATGTGCTGTGGATCAACAATGCTATACATGAATAGGGGTGACAAACGCACACACCACAGATAACGCACGGCACATTGGTCCAGTAGGAATGTTGGAGGACGGAGGCCAAATTGTGACAGCGGTGTCCTAGTGGTTAGGGACTAGGCCCGATGATCGGAAGCTGATGGGTTCGAATCCCACACCAGTAGGTTGTCATGAGATACCCTTGAGCAAGGTATTGTTCCCACCCCGGCTCCCCTGGGTAAAATGCAAAGAAACAATTTTGTTGCGCTTCACTATGTGCTGTGCTGTGGGCTCACAATAACAACTTGTCACTTTGAGTTAAACTGCTGAGTAAGAAAGCATTAAATTTGTGCAGATCTGCTGGACCAAAGTGAGTTTAGTGAATGCAAGTGTAATTTTATATGATGGTTCTGTCTGATTGTACAAATATGACTATGAGAGTGACCTCCAAACATCCCATTACATCAATTTCATTTCATGTTCATGCTGAAGTGACAGAAAAAATGAAGAAACACTCAGCAGAGACATAAACACAGAACTCTCTTTGGCCCTTTCTGAAGTGTTATCTCAAATTGAGCTTATCCAGAAGTGAATGATACTTCCAGGAACTTCTGAAAAGCTTTTCAGACAGTGGGTTCATTTAAGCTCATGCTCAGACAGATCGAAATGACTGATACCAAGTAAAATGTTGTTTTCCTTTTCCTTTTCCTTTTTAATGTTATCCCCTCTATGACTCAAATGATTAACTGAGTTAGACCACCCACAGCTGCTCGTAAAGTGGGAGCAAATAAACCCATTTACACAGATGTGTGTGAAGAGCCCAAGTCATTGGCCACTTCTATCTTCGAGCAGTGTGAATAGTCACTTTCACTTTACCCCCAGCCCTGCTCCACGGGGGAGACAGATCAGCAGGATGATCACAAGAGGAGCTCAGCTCAAAACGCTGACATTAGATCTCCCTGCAGCATTCCTCCCTGCTGCTCGTCTTGTCCTCCTCCAGCCGACGGCTCTGTGAATGGCTCTGCAGCGAGTCGTGTACATGAAGCTCAGTTTCCCCATATTTTTCACAGCCTTTCTCTTCTTCTTGGACGTGTTTATCGACACCAAATCCTGCCATGTGGACACGCATCATAAGGCGCTCCTCAAAACGGACAACATTTCCCAGCAGCACTCTACGTCGCCAAGCAACCGCGTTAACGTGAGTGTAAACATACACGCCGATCCGAGAACAGTTCCAGCTCACATTTAGCAGCATGTGTACCTGCTGTAGAGTGGTCTTCTCATGTGTGTGTGTGTAGGGCTCCGACTGTGTGCCGGAAAGCTACTATGCTTACGGACAAACCACTTATATGACCGGGCTGCTTATTGGCTCCATCTTCGGAGGCGCTTTGTCTGACAAGTCTGTCTTTTTTCTTCACTCTATGAATAAAAGATGGCGCGCGCGCGTGTATGTGTGTTTACGCAGTTTTTTCTCTCTCGAACAGGTACGGTAAGAAGTGCCTGTTGGTGTGCAGCTCCGTCCTCCACTCCGCGGTCGCGCTGCTCCCCGCCTTCCTGCCGCACGCGCTTGTCTACCTGAGCGCGCGCTGCATGGCGGGAATCGCCAGCTGTGCTGTTCACATCTGCACCAACAGCCTGGGTGCGCTTCCGTTCCCGCACACTGTCCACAAAGAACTGCCTTCACACACACATACTGCCCGGTGAACGAGTACACACGCGGTCTTGAGTTAATCCGCCGCCTGTTCAGACATGTTTAGCAGAGAGTTGTCCTGATTTTACCGCTTGGTTTTACAGAACAAACGCTGTGAATTAAAACATAAGTTTTAACTTTTTTTTTTTTTTTGCTAAACTGCTTATTCACTTGATTTCATATATATATTAAGCTATCTATCGAATTAACATCCCATAATATTCAGAAGTAGTTCATATTCATGTATAATAATGTCCTAAAATAATTTACTGTCAGATTCTTATAGCTTGGCACTGCAGGTATAAGATTCTGATGAAATGATAACCTAAAGAAAAAAATCACAGTATTGCCATTAAAGCTGCAAAAAAAAAAAAAAAAAAAAAAAATACACACAAAATACTTTTTTCTTCTCTTTCTAATATATATTTATATATATATAGTATACTTCTTCTTCTTCTTCTTTTTCTTCTTTTGCCACAGCAGATCAACTGTCTCCATTTCTTCCAGTACTCTGCATCTTCTTGCTTCAAACCGACCACCTGCATGTTCTCTCTCACCACGTCCATAAACCTCCTCTTTGGCCTTCCTCTTCTCCTCTTTCCTGGCAGCTCCTTCTTCAACATCCTCCTTCCAATATAATCCTTATCTCTTCTCTGGACATGTCCAAACCAGCGCAACCTTGCTTCTCTAACCTTGTCTCCAAGACGTCTAACCTGAGCTGTCCCTCTAATATACTCATTTCTAATCCTGTCCATCCTCGTCACACCCAATGAAAATCTCAGCATCTTTAACTCTGACACCTCCAGCTCCGCCTCCTGCCTTTTCGTCAGTTCCACCGTCTCCAACCCATACAACATAGCTGGTCTCACCACTGTCCTGTAAACCTTCCCTTTTACTCTAGCTGGTACGCGTCTGTCACAAATCACTCCAGCCACTCTTCTCCACCCATTCCAACCTGCCTGCACTCTCTTCTTCACCTCACTTCCACACTTGCCATTACTCTGAACTGTTAATAGCAAGTATTTAAACTCCTCCACCTTTGTTACCTCCACTCCCTGCATCCTAACCACTCCACTTTACTCCCTTTCATTCACACTCATGTATTCTGTCTTTGCCCTGCTCAGTTTCATTCCTCTCCTCTCTAGAGCAGATCTCCATTTCTCCAGGTTCTCCTCAAGCTGCTTCCTACTCTCACTACAGATCACAATATCATCCGCAAACATCATCATCCACGGAGACATGATACATATCCTGAACTACTCTCACATACGTCTCTATAACACCTGACTTAACACCTGACCACAACTTCTCTCTAGGCACCCTGCCAAACTCAACCGCCATCTCCCCTAAGCACCTCCATGCTTCCACTGGTATGTCATCTTGTCCAACAGCCTTTCCATTCTTCATCCTCTTCATCGCTGCCATTACTTCCATCTTGTTTATTTGCTGCACTTCCTGGTTAACTCTCCTCACATCATCCAATCCTCTCTCTCTCATTTTCTTCATTCATCAGCCCCTCAAAGTACACCTTCCATCTGCTCAACACGCTCTGTTCACCTGTGAGTACGTTTCCATTTCTATCTTTAATCACCCTGACCTGCCGCACATCTTTCCCAGCTCTGTCTCTCTGTCTAGCCAATCGGTAAAGGTCCTTTTCTCCCTCTTTCCTGTCCAACCTCTCATACAATTCACCAAACACCTTATCTTTGGCCTTCGCCACTTTTTCTTCGCCCTGCGATTCATCTCCTTGTACACCTTTCTACTTTCTTCATCTCTCTGACTGTCCCACGTCTTCTTTGCCTCCCTCTTCTTTTGAATATACTGGACTTCTTGGTTCCACCACCAGGTTTCCTTCTTCCTTCCAGATGTCACACCAAGTACATTTCTAGCCGTCTGCCTGATCACTTCTGCTGTAGTTTCCCAACAATCCGGTAGCTGTTCAACACCCCCCAGTGCCCGTGTTAACTCCTGCCTGAATTCCACCTTGCAGTCCTCCTCCTTCAGCTTCCACTACTTGATCCTTGACTCTGCCCTTACTTTCCTCCTCTTCTTGACCTCCAAGGTCATCCTACAGACCACCATCCTATGCTGTTTAGCTACACTCTCCCCTGTCACTACTTTGCAGTCTCCAATCTCTTTCAGACTGACACTCCTGCAAAGAATATAATTCACCTGTGAGCATCTTCAACTTCCAGCTTCAAACTCATCATCTGACACCCTCTTCACCTCCAAAACTCTCCACATACTCTTCCTTCAGGATAACACCTACTCCTTCGCTCCTTCTATCCACACCATGGTAGAACAATTTAAACCTCCCTCCAATACACCTGGCCTTACTACCCTTCCATCTAGTCTCTTGCACACACAAAATGTCAACAGTTCTTCTTTCTGTCCTTCTCCATCTGGACATGCCTTCCTCCTCTTCTTCTTCTTCTTCTTCTCCTTTGGCCAACAGTAGTCCAATTTCCACTAGCACCCTGTAGGCTAACAGTACTGGTGGCGGTCGTTGTTAACCCGGGCCTCGACCGATACGGTGTGGAATTCTGTACTGTTGTCTGCATATTGACTTGGCAAAGGTTTACACCGGATGCCCTTCCTGACATAACCCTCCCCATTTACCCGGGCTTGGGACTGGCCCAAAGAAATGCACTGGCTTGTGCATCCCTAGTGGCTAGATTTAAGCATGTAAAAGTAAAAATAATAAAAATGTTTATTTTTATACAAAAAGAAATGCAACTCTATAACTATAATATCAATGTTACAGTATTGTTTCTATAAATTAACATTTGATGTACAAACACTCTTAATATGATGAACTCTTTACATATTGATTGGTCTGAGTTGAAATATTGTGAAAAAATCCTAGACAATGAATGATATTTCACTTTAAATCTTGTTTTATATTTATGAATGTCTATAATAGATTAATTTATTGGATTATGTATTTTTATGTCAGATGTACCATGCTCATTCAGAATAGTAACTTTTCAGTTAGGTTTGAGTTTAATACAGATTTTATGTCCCATCCCTATGCTTGGAAAAAAATCTATCGTAGATGTGCACAAGTTACACTTTTGCTTTAAAAGATGCTGTTTATGACATGACTGGACAGGCCCGAGATGAGCTGGGTGGAATTACTTACTGCTAAAGTGCAAAGGTGAAAGTTGCAAAGCGGTTCTGGTAGCAGAATGAAATTAAACAAAGGAATTATCAACTAAATGGGAATTGCCAAACATTCTTCTTTCTTTGCAAACACAAAGTTATTTTCAAGTATTTTACATTTTAAAATATTCAGAAAAGCCCAAAAATGCCCATTTAAAACTTAAACAACCCATTCTAACTATCCCTCATACAATGGAACTAAATTAACGGTAGAAACACTGATTCACATTGTTAACTATTGGGACATTATTACCGCAGAAGAAATAACTGCCATAATGATCTGCTTTTACAGGAGTGGAATGGAGTTTGCCAAAGTACCGCATATGGCCGACCACTTTTTTCTCCTTCATATTTAGCCTGGGCATGATGGCACTGGCTGCTGTGGCTTACCTCACCACAGGATGGATGCAGTTCCATTTGGCACTGGCCATTCCACAGATCCTCTGTCTGCCTCTCTATTTGTTAGTACCTGTGTATTATTTTATCACAGTTGTACTGTGTACCTTAGAAAATATATTTTTAAAAACTTATGCTGGGATGTATGGTTTTTAAAAAATATTAATAATGTAAGCACAAAATAACAGAAATATTGTAAACAGTTATTTATGGTGGTCTGTAGAATGACCTTGGAGGTCAAGAAGAGGATGAAAGTAAGGGCAGAGTCAATGATCCAATGGTGGAAGTTGAAGAAAAAAGAGTTAGGTGGAGTTACTCCAGGCAGGGTTTAAGACAGGTACTGAAGATTTTCTGGGTAACTACTGCAGAAGTGTTAAGGGTGACAGCTATAAAGGTGCTTAGTGTGACATCTGGACAGAAGAAGGAGGATAAGGAAGCCTGGTGGTGGAACCCAAAATATCAGGAGCAAAGTCAGAAAAGTGAGATCGCATTGGTTTGGACATGTGCAGAGGAGAGACAAGGTGTATATTGTGGAAAGGGTGTTGAGAAAGGAGCTGCCAGGCAAGAGCAGAAGAGGAAGATCAAAGAGGAGATTTATGGACATGGTGAGAGAGGACATGCAGGCAGTTGAAGGTGGAAGATACAGAAGACCGGAAAAACGTAGTCCCCTAACGGGAGCAACTGAAAGGGGTAGATGAAGAAGATAGTAAATAGTTATTTTATATAGTTATTCTCAGACCACTCCTTTCAAAAGGCCAGTATTGCCTTTTGTAGTTGTTATCAAGTACATTGTTTAGATAAATTAATACATTAACTATAATAAGATGTACTGTTCATGGAATTTAAAAAATCTATGCAATACCTGGAGATATGAAGAGGAAATTTAGAACCAAACCTATATAATTAGCTTGCAATAATATCAACAGGTTTTGATCATTTTACTGATCAAGAAAGACACTTCATGGCAAGCATAACTGCCTTTAAAGTATTTTCAAATGTTCCTAAGATTTGTGCTCCCTAGTGTATGTACCTCTTTTAACTAAGAAGATCAAGTGATTCTGCTTTCCTTACTGTTCAGTTCCATTCCAGAATCTCCAAGATGGCTCATGTTAAATAAAAGAACACACATTTTAGAGGAGTACCGCAATAGGAGCCCTGAGAGCAGACACTATCTCAATTTGGTAAGTAGAGAATAAAGTTTCAATAATGAGTAAGCTAATGTGTAAGTACTGTTCCATAGACACATATATAGTTCAAATAAACTCAGTTCT
The DNA here is from genome assembly GCA_017165825.1 of Hepsetus odoe. Taxonomy (NCBI): domain Eukaryota; kingdom Metazoa; phylum Chordata; class Actinopteri; order Characiformes; family Hepsetidae; genus Hepsetus; species Hepsetus odoe. The sequence goes on along the minus strand of CM029374.1, from coordinate 12,641,375 downwards.
TTGTATATGAGGTTATAAGAGAAAAAGGTAGCCTTGCTGATTATATAGCAATGGACATTTTAGCAATGACTGTCAATCTACATTGTTATTCACTGGCAGCTGCTGGACACTGTGGGTGATGAGCATCAGAAGGAAAATAAAGGGGAAACAGATAACACAAATGGATCCGGTTTCACCCACTTCAAATCACCCACCATAATCCTGCGTCTGTTCATCATAAGTTTTATTGGGTAGGAAATGTTTCTTTATATAACAGGAAATACTCCAGGTTTTTTGTGATTCCTGGGGAAAATGACCTTCAGTCCTAAAGAATGCCTTGCCTAAGTTGTTGTTCCAAAGTTCAGGTTTATCAGCCTAGCTGACAGTGACATAACTGTTTACCAAGTGCTCAAGATCTCTCAAAATCCAGGGAACAGCATGGTCTACGAGTACCATATTAACTGCTACAGTGCATTTAAATCAGCTAATTTAATTAATAAGTCTGTCATTCCCAAGGAGAAATCTATTACATTTCATACAAGTTTCTTCTCTTGTATGGAGGGTAGTTTTTAGTTCTATATTATTATAAAAAACATCTTATTGCCCAAAAGTGGTTTTAACACCTGAAAGCTTGTTAATAACATACACAAAAGTATAAAATGTATGAAGTTTGGTATTCTTCAGAAGCTAGTGCCTTCGCATATGCTCTCCTGACCACTTGAGGTATCGTTTAACTAAAAATAGACATATTGAATCGATATGTAAGGTTTTTTCCAAATCATCATAGAAAATATGTGTATTTGTAGTATAACATTTATGAGATGACACTTAAAAAGCTTTGTATCCACAAAAATGGAAGGATTTCTTGCTTATACTGTCCCTAGGTTAGCGTGTTCCCTCACCTACTATGGGATCTGCTTCAGTGTGGGGAATTTTGGAGTGGATATCTATCTGGCTCAGTTCTTCTCAGGCCTTTCCGAGTCTCCTTCGCTTCTTTTGCCTTTTCTGCTGGCACGATGTGGTCGCAGACCCTTCAGCATGGCAAGTCTCTTGCTCAGCGGCATTGGCTGCTTGCTCTCTCTCCTCGTTTCCAAGTTTTGTGGTAAGAAATATTGATTGCTTGGCCTAGTGAAACTAGCTGACTGGTTTTTAAAATTAACTTTAAACAGCATAATATAGTTAAAATCAGCTAAAGCTAATACCTCAAAAATTATTATTCATGATAGCCTTGTAAAATCAATTTTCTTCTCTTTCTTGCATGCATTTGTAAGAATGCAATTCTTTTTCCAAACAAAAATGACTCATATACAACACCTTACAGGAAGCAAGCAATACAGTTGAGGCTGAAATTATTAGCCCCCCAGGAATTATGGAACATTTTTCTAAACTTCTTCCCAATGTTTGCAGCATTGATGAAACTTGATATAAGCAAACATTCACCAGTGCTATTTATTAGCTTTTGGTACATTTTGTAATATAAAATACATTTTTAGGCATGCTTTATATCAAACATAGTAAAAAATGGGGTGTTCAAAAATATTTGCCCATGTGAATGTTTGCTTTCAAAACACACCTACAGTAATTAACCAATCAGCTTTGAAACCACACTTGTGCAGTCAGTTGGCTTCCTAACAACACCTGCAGTCAACTGGCTTCCTAACAACATTCAGTCAGCTTAAAAAGACTCCAAGGAACAGGACACTTGAACACATGAGAGGGTCTACTGTTACTCACCATGCCAAAGACAAAGAAAATCAGTCTGGAACTCAGAAAGAAGATAGTAGAGGCTCATGATAAGGGGGAAGGCTACATTGCCATTTCCAAGCGATTCACAGTGTCTAGAACTGCTGTACGTTGCATCATTGCCAAGTACAAGGAGACAAATTCTGTAAGAAACAAACCTGGCCATGGCCGTGGCCGTAAGCACAAGATTTCAAGAACTCTGGAGAGGAAAATAGTCAGAGATGTCATCAAGGAGCCCCGGACATCTACCTAGATGATTGTTGCTGACCTGGCCTCTTCTGGAGTTGATGTTTCAAGGAACACAGTTGTGAGGGCTCTTCATCGTGGTGGGCTTTAGGGCCATCCCAGAAGAACCCCTTAACGCAAAAGAGCGGCACATCACAGCCCGACTGAGGTTTGCCCGTGAACATTTGAAAGGTAAAGATGAATTTTGGAAGTCTGTGATTTGGTGTGATGAGACTAAACTGGAACTGTTTGCGCACATGGATGTTGGTTATGTTTGGCGAAGAAAGGGAGAGGCCTTCAACCCTAGAAACACCGTTCCCACAGTTAAACATGGTGGTGGGAGCATCATGCTGTGGGGCTGTTTTGCAGCCTCAGGCACAGGGAGCCTTGTTCGGGTTCCTGGCATCATGAAAAAAGAAAATTATGTTGACATTTTAAGGGAGAATATGCAGAAATCTGCTCGTAGTCTGGGCTTAGTTCGTCACTGGGTCTTCCAACAAGACAATGACCCAAAGCATACATCGAAATGAGTCCAACAGTTCCTCAAGGAAACCAAAACCAATATCCTGGAGTGGCCTGCACAGAGCCCAGACCTCAATGCTATTGAGAATCTTTGGCGGGTGCTCAAAGTGAATGCCCATGCTCGGAAACCATGCAATTTGGACCAGCTAGAAAGATTTGCAATGGAAGAATGGGCCAAAATCCCTCAGGAGGCCTGTGCCAACCTATTAAAGAACTACTCTAAGAGATTGTTGTCAGTTGTGGCTCAGAAAGGGTACACTATTGACTATTAATGGCCAGGGGGCTAATAATTTTGGATGTCCCATTTTTGCCCTTTCTTGTTTCAGCTTGGTGTATCAATAACATATCCTAATTAAACTTAGTGGACATTGTTTTTTATAGTGTATTTGTTTCCAAAATAACAAACACTTGTTGTTAATGGTCATTTTCATGGAGAAATCAAGAGTGTTGTCTAATTTCATAAGGGGAGGCTAATAATTTTAGCCTCAACTTTATGTTCTGAGCGTATATCACTTGCCAAAACACCAAGATACTGAATTAATTGTAATGTACTAGAAGTTGTCTGCCTGAAATCTGTTATTTTGTTAATATGTGTTGCTTTCTTTTTGCTATTTTTTAATGTTACACAGCAATTTATTGAGGAATATTAAGAATTGTCTACAGCTAATTATTAATTCTGAGTTTATTACAAATAAAATCTGTGAAAAAGTTGGAATGAAGTCATTTAGTCATGTACCAGCAACACTACCTTTTATTTTGTTGAAAATCAAAGACAGTTTGAGACTAAGAATGCTACAGATCAAAATTGTAAACAGACACAGAATATTTAACTGTAAAATTTTCTTTGCTAAATTATTTTATTTTGTCTACATTGATTAGATTGATTTTGTATAACTGCATATTTTAGCACTAAAATCTATTTTTCATGTCTCACACCTAGACATTCCTGCTCTGGTGATGGCCCTTGCTTTAATGGGAAAGTTATGTGTACAGGCAACCACTTGTGTTTCTCTACTTTATGGCATAGAGCTTTTTCCTACTGTTATAAGGTAAGAGCTCAATTTCCCTGTGTTTCCCTCAATTTCACCACATCCATAAACCTCCTCTTTGGTCTTCCTCTTTTCCTCTTTCCTGGCAGCTCCTTCTTCAACATCCTCCTCCCAATATAATCCATGCCTCTCCTCTGGATATGTCCAAACCAACGTAATCTTGATTCACTAACTTTGTCTCCAAAACATGTAACCTGAGCTGTCCCTCTAATACACTCATTTCTAATCCTGTCCATCCTTGTCAGACCCAACAAAAATCTCAGCATCTTTAACTCTGACACTTCCAGCTCCGCCTCCTGCCTTTTCGTCAGTTCCACCGTCTCCAACCCATACAACACAGCTGGTCTCACTACTGCCATGTAAACCTTTCCTTTTACTCTAGCTGGTACCCGTCTGTCACAAATCACTGTCACTCTTCTCCACCCATTCCAACCTGCCTGCACTCTCTTCTTCACCTCTCTTCCACACCCGCCATTACTCTGAACTGTTGATCCCAAGTATTTAAATTCCTCCACCATTGTCACCTCTATTCCTTGCATGCTAACCACTCCACTTTCCACCCTTTCGTTCACTCTGTCTTTGTCCTACTCAGTTTCATTCCTCTCCTCTACAGAGCATACAGTATCTCACAAAAGTGAGTACACCCCTCGCATTTTTGTTTATTTTTTTTGCTAGATTTTTTCATGGAACAACACTGAAGATATGACACTTTGATACAATGTAAAGTAGTCAGTGTACAGCTTGTATAACAGTGTAAATTTGCTGTCCCCTCAAAATAACTCAACACACCATTCATGTCTAAACCACTGGCAACAAAAGTGAGTATACCCCTAAGTGAAAAATGTCCACATTGTGCCCAAATTTTCAATAGTTTGTGTGGCCACCATTGTTTCTCAGCACTTCCTTAACTCTCTTGGGCATGGAGTTCACTAGAGCTTCACAGGTTGTCACTGGAGTTCTCTTCCACTCCTCCATGATGACATCACGGAGCTGGTGGATGTTAGAGACCTTACGCTCCTCCACGTTCCGTTTCAGGATGCCCCACAGATGCTCAATAGGGTTTAGGCCTTTACCCTCAGTTTCTTTAGCAAGGCAGTGGTCGTCTTGTAAGTGTGCTTGGGGTCATATTCATATTGGAATACTGCCCTGTGGCCCAGTTTACGAAGGGTGGGGATCAGCTCTGCTTCAGTATGTCACAGTACATGTTGGCATTCATGGTGCCCTCAATGAACTGTAGCTCCCCAGTGCCGGCAGCACTCATGCAGCTACAAACCATGACACTCCCACCACCATGCTTGAGTCTTTGTACTCCTCACCTGGTTGCCACCATACACGCTTGACACCATCTGAACCAAATACTTTCATCTTGGTCTCATCAGACCACAGGACATGGTTCAAGTAATCCTTGCCCATAGTCTGCTTGTCTTCAGCAAACTGTTTGTGGGCTTTCTTGTGCATCATCTTAAGAAGAGGCTTCCTTCTAGGACGACAGCCATGCAGACCAATTTTATGCAGTGTCGGCGTATGGTCTGAGCACTGACAGGCTGACACCACATCCCTTCAACCTCTGCAGCAATGCTATTGCAAACAAGAATGGGCACAGTGCTGAACCTTGATGTAAACCAACATCTACCTTAAATGCATCTGTCACCACTGCAGATGTCACCACTGTCACACTGCCCTCATAAATATCCTGACGACTCCTGTCTAACCTTGTCCATCAACCTGTCTATTACCATTGCAAAAAAGAATTGGCTTAGCACTGATCCTTGATGTAATCCCACCTCTACTTTAAACCCATCTGTCACTCCTAGTGCAGACCTCACCATTATCACACTGCCCTCATACTTATCCTGTGCTACTCTCACATGCTTCTCTGTAACACCTGACTTCCTCATACTAAACCACAACTCCTCTCTAGGCACCCTATCATATGCTTTCACCAAGTCCACAAAAGCACACTGCAACTCCTTCTAACCTTCTCTGTACTTCAATACCCTCAGACCAAACATTGCATCTGTAGTGCTTTCTCAGCATGAAACCATACTGCTGCTCACTAATCATCATCTCTTTTCTTAACCTAGCTTCCACTACTCTTTCCAATAATTTCATGCTGTGGTAGATCAACTTTATCCCTCTTTAGTTACTACAGCTCTGTGCATCACTGTTATTTTTAAAAATCGGTACCAGTACACTTCATCTACACTCCTCAGGCATCCTCTTACATTCCAAGATTGTGTTAAACAATCTGATCAGAAACTTTACTGCCATCTCTTCTAAACACCTCCATGTTTTCACTGGTATGTCATCCAGACCTACAGCCTATCCATTCTTCATCTTCTTCATCACTGTCCTTACTTCCATCTTGCTTATTCGCTGCACTTCCTGGTTCACAGTCCTCACACAACTGTCACTATAACAATATAATATTAATTACATCTCAAATACATGGTGGCATGCTGGTGTTAGATTAGGGTTCATGTCTAACCATGGTCACTCAAATCAAATTCAAGTCATTAACACTAGCCAATAGAGTGACTTCTGTTTCCAGCTATGTAAACTTCATCATACATTATTTTCCTTATCAATCGTTTCGTTGTTCTTGGGTTCGTCATCTGGAATTACTATTCCTGGACTCAAGCAATCTCAAGACAGTTGTAATTTGTGGTATCCCAATATACTAACCAGTTCTGAAATAGTTTCAGAGCAGGGGTGTCCTGCCCTACCTTAAAGAAACTCTTAAAAACACAACTCTTCCAAGAACCCTTCCTCTCCTACATGCCTAATTTGTACTTATTCACTACTTACTCACCACCTTGCTCAGCCATAGTCTGTACTTTAAACATTTTAAATTGAATTTAATTAACATTATACAATAAATGTTCTTTAACAAGCTTCCATAAAATTCAGTTGAAAAGCGCAATTGTGTATGAATAATACATTTTTTACAATGGATTAATGAGTGAGTTTCCCAGTAAAATTTTTAAAGTAGAATTAATGAGTCAGTGTGAGCCAAAAATATATATTAACATATTTAACATCATATAAACTTTGGCACTTACATGCAGAGGAATGGCAGGAATTTCACTTAATAAAAAACTCTGTCCTGCAGGCAGAAGTGTGTGGGCCTGGCCAATCTGTGTTACCGGGTGGGGTGCATCGTCAATGCAGTGATGGCCCCTAAAGGTGAAGTCTCAGTGGGGGCTATGATCTGTTACAGCATTGGACCCATCTTGGGAGCAGCATTGTGCTTACTGCTCCCAGAGACCAGTGGCATACCTTTACCAGACACCATCCAAGACTGCAAGAAACAGCCCAGGCTAAAGCTGAAGTTGGGGTCCTGCAGTCCTCAGTGAGGCACCTTTTTATTTAAAACTTGCATATTTGTCATCACAAACACAATAGATTTATTACTATTCTTGACGAAAAAAGGAGATGATGAATCATGAGGTATAAGTGAGTTATTTTGGTATAACACAGTCATTTTAAAGAATGTACAAAAGAAACAAATGCATCTAGAAAAACAACTGAAAAAGGAAGATAGATAGCAAGGCAGTCAATCAGTCAGTCAGTCATTTTCTGCCGCTTGTCCCAAATGGGGTCACGGGGGAGTGCTGGAGTCCAACCCAGCGCACACAGGGCGAAGGACAGGGGATACACCCTGGACAGGTCGCCAGCCCATCGCAGGGATATAGCAAGGTATAGCAAGCAAATTCAAGTTGTCCGTAACAGTATAAATCCAAACACAACTGGGTGTTTGAGTCAAAAAGAAGTAGAGAGGTAGATTAAGTAGTAGTGATTTGCAAATGCAAAAAGGAAAGCAAGGAGAGGAGGAGTTTCAGTTTTTTTCTATGCATCAGCCATTTCATTATAATGGTTAATTATAAAAGTTCTTTAATTGATAAAAACTAATTAAATCTAAGGAAAACCCCAGCTTATTTTTTGGGGGACTTGAGCAAGGTTTGTTTGCAGTTAAGAGCATGTTGTTAAATGAGCTGCTCTATATAAAGCTGTTTGCTCTTCCAGATCCTTTTTAGCTTACCCACACCATATTTTTAGTGACTTGCTCCAATGCTACTTGGAACTCTATATTAAAAAGGTCACTGAACTTTAAGTTGTAGGCTGCAGACATGTGAGATGGAATTATTTTCAACTGAACAGCAGCAGGCAAATGAGAGGAAGGTGCCACTCACCAGACTGTAAGAAAAGATCTTTATAAGCAATATACAAATTGCCAGTAAAACTAGGGATGCAAAGATTTGGGAACTGTGAGCTGATGCTAACATCTGATTTTTTTCCATCTACATCTATCGGCAAGTAGGACCACAACTACCCGACCTAACATTACAGAGAAATATAATTTATTGTAATAGAGTTACAGATGTAGTAAAAATGGTGTGCAGACATTTTAGTGTGATAAACAAGCCATGCCTAAATGCTCAACTGTTCTGAAGAGGAGTAATTGAATCAAATTTCGGTCTGAAATATGAAAAACTAAACATCTCACAATACTTTTTAAATTAAAACAATTATGGTCATTATAATTTTGCATAACCCATCCATACAATTATTTCAAATAAAACAAATTAGAAAACTAAATACAGTGTATAGAGTATACAGACAGTATATAGAGTATATGAGAAGAGTATGTCAAGCTGAAGAGAGTTTCAGATAGGGTGATTAGTTTGAAGCTGGAAGTTGAAGGTGTGTTAATAAATGTTGTTAATGCTTATGCTCTAATATGAGGATATCAAAGCCTTAAGGTTTGCCAGACAGCAGAATTTGACATCAGGAATGGCCAGGAAATGTGCCGCTTCAATGATGCTGCTCACTTTCGTTCTTAGTACTGACATGGATGGTTTCCAGAATTACACTCCACCAAAACACTTGGCCACCTTCACCACATGAAGTTATTTCACAATTCAGATGGAATATCAACAGTGACAAAATTATTCATGATGTTCTCAAATTTAGTCTTATATTATGGAGGGCTTATATTGTTTCAGTGTTCCTGAGGAAAATAGAGTGTTTGTTGGTCTTTTTAACCAGATCTAGGAAGGATTTTTTTACATAGTACCTCAATTGAATGATAACCCATCTTTCCTCTGCTTCTTCATGTATATGGAGGAAGAGACTGACCATCTCCGTTTGTCTACCTGAACATCTTTGTTTCTAAGGTGAAAAGGCTCAGTTGTTGTCATTATAACACTGGGGATGAGGTTGCAGTCATGGGTAAAGAGTGTGAAGAGCACTTCATGCCCCTGTGGTGTTCCCATATTTGGGGTGAGAATGAAGGTATTTAAAGTCTACAAAAAGAGGTAGCCAAAACTTATGTGAGGTTGCTAAGTGTGTCAGAGAGGTGTAGAGAGTTCTAATGCAGGGGTGGGAAAATCCTGGAGGGCTGGTGTCCTGCACAACTTGGTAGTTGCTCAAACACACTCACTAAACCTGACAAAGTCCCTGCACTAATGGCATCCTCTGTGAGTGTTTTGCCTGGTAGGGGAACTGGTGCTTTTCAGCTCAGGTATGATGAGGGCTCTGATTTGTGAAAACATGTTTTTTCAGATTATTTCATGACTGTTGGTGTTTGCATCATATATTTTTTTTGGAATACTGCTGAATTGTAGTAAAGGGAGTTAAAATATTTTGAATAGGCTCCCAAGATGAGTGGCACACGCTTATACGAACTGATCAAGCTTTTTGCCTTGCTTCCATTGGATGAACATGACCGTCCAGTATTGTTGTAGAACTAGTGTCAGCTGTACAACATGTGATTTGATACTTGGAGCAAAAGCTGGGAGGGGGTGAAATTGATCCTCATTTCTATTTCTGTTTTACATCCATGCACCTTTTTTGTCAATGGCTTTTTGTCGTCAGATTAGTGATGCAAGCCCAAGTAGATGAGTAGAATGTGCAAAATAGGAATATAATATTTTATTAATACAGCTCTTGCACATTGCAAATAGGATCACTAGCTGATTACTAGATTTATCTTTTTCATTGAAGCCCTTTGTAAGGGACTCAGAGAACAGTTCTTCGGTCTCTAGCTTTCAAGAAACCTAGCCACGTTAGACTGCATTGCAACTTATTTGTTTAGTTTGTTTAACGATTCATATTGTTCATCTGGTTTTGTGCCCTCTGACAGGGCTTCGTCAGATCATACAACAGAAAAAGAACACACTTTCGTTATGGTGAAGAAGTTGGAGAGCCCAGTGGAATTCAACACCATGTCATCATAGACAAATCCCATGGACTTTAAAATGACTTCAAAAAATGTCGACCATTGATTTCCTCCAACAATGATGTGCATACATCAAAAAAAGTGCAAAAAACAGTGAACATATTTAAAGCAGTGCTGCTCCAAATGTACCATGGCTGAACTGCAGGACAGAGTGTTCTTATATTTTGAATGCCTCTGATATCCAACAAAGCAAATATTTGTGATCTTTCAGAAAAAATGTTGAGTCCCTTAGTGCTTAATGGTCAAAGAACAAATATGTCCTGGAGATATGTAATGTCCTGGAAAAACCTCCCCTGAGTGAAAAATTCTGAACCCGGAGTGAACCCAGATGCATGTATTTCATGCCAAGAGGTTTCTCATGTTGGTTGATGCAGGACAGGACAAAGAACACAAACTAAACCTTACTGCCTATAAGTCATTTATATGCTTTTTTCAGCTTTTGTATCAGTGTATCACTTGCGTCACTTATTTGTCTGTTTTTCCTAGAGGATTATTTGGAGATTTGTTCTTAAACTTGAAAGTTTTATTTTCTTTGCAGAATAAAAATCTTTTTGTAACCATCTGGATTTTTTTTCATGATTTTTGTGCAGCCTGAAAAATTCACAATCATTTCCAGCTAATGGAAAAATGTACTAATCCCTCTTTCAGTAAAACTCAAATATAATCAGCACACCAAGAGTACTCTATGGATACACTAATTCCAGTACTCAGGTGCATCTCAAAGGCTTGATTAAATGGATAAAGCGTATTATATCATAAAACTAAAAATTGCATGATGGTGTGTCTTCATGAGCAAGATGGGCACCCTTAGGCACACAAATCTGTTTAAAATAAGCTCTCTTATTTTAACCTGAACAAACAGATGTCTGAAATAAGCTTTAAAGCTTTATTGGATAGTGTGGCAATTTGTTAGAAGCAATGACTGTAAAAGGATATAATGAACTTAGCCAAGATTCCCTTCCCAGTACTTCCTATAGCAATTCAGTGAGTTAACTATAAGGGTATGAATATATATAGATTTTTTTTGCAGTAGTGGGGGGGAAGCACATTTGGAATTCACAAGTTACAAATAATTGCTTCTAGCTCCATTCAATTTTCTAATGGAAAAAAAGAAAAAAAAAAGAAAAACATAAGTAGGTAATTAGAATAAAAATAAATTACATCCCAAATTAGAGAAGCCTTCATTAGCATGAAACATTCTGGAACACATTAAATCTGAGTGTTGTGACCATCTGCATGGGCTTGATCCAGACTGTGCCTTGTCTGCCCTCTTGTGGAGCAACAGAAACATTGCTGTGTATGAACGGTCCAGAGTCATTACAGTAAACACTTAATAGTTTTATTAGAATCGTATTCAGCATGTGTAAAACAGCAATAAATATGTTGATTTGCATTTCATCAATTACCCAATAAAATCCACTATAATTTCTCTTTTACTTGCAACTTGAGATAAAATATATATATAAAAAAAATAAAAAAAAAAATACATTTTTGTTTCATATACTGCTCAGCAACCTGTGGTTGGAGCATTTCATATTATAAAGTACATTCAGAATAACAGTTGCATGAACTGTTAGTGGAACGATGCATTGGTAATTCCTCAAAACTTAGTGACACCCAGCAAATACAGCAAATCTAGTCTCAGCAAAATAGGTAGCAAAAAAGTCAACAATGGAAACGAACAATCAGAGAGTAACTAAATGAAAAATGGATTAGTTTTATAATCAGTTATCGTCTAAAGTAAATACTCCGTGTTCATCAAATCACTACTTAGTTGGTCAATAGAGTTATCAAATCCTTCACACCCATCACATTAAACCTATAACCGAATTAAAAGTCAGCCATTCAACATGACCAACTATACGAAATGCAGTTAGAAAGTACAAAACCGATGATAAACCATGACATGCAACATGAACAAGAACAGCATCAACCAACAACCTCTAAAAACGGGGGTGCCTGGACTAGAGACCAGTTTTCATTCAAACAAAGCAGAAGAACCATATGATTAAGTGTCGGAGACCAGCAGGATAAACAAGTACAATGGTGTGGGATCTTTCTTGTCTGTAATGAAAGTGCACTTTTACCCTCTGAGGATAAAATTAGACAACACTACTCTAAACCAACCCCAAATACTTTATGATTTGCACATATAAATAAGTGAATAAGCAAGCATTTGCATTAGTGCTCTCAATAAGATACAAAGTTGGCAGGGAAAAGGCCCACTTGCCCTCTTAGTTCCCCCTCCCACCAGTCGAACTGTGAGTCTGTCTTGGTACGGACGGTGATGCGATCTCCAACAGCAAAGCTCAGGTCACCAGGCTGCTGGCCTGTGAAAGGGTGTATCGCTGTGACAACCAGAGCTCCACCGGATGCTTGGTCTACAAGAATGTAAAGACAGGAGAGCTTAGGTGGAAAACAACCAGATAAGCAACAGGATATGCACTGGGTTTACACGGTTTGTAAATGGCAATTGTAAAGGGCAGTAAAAATGTGTTGCTTTTGGTAAATGTGTGTTTAGTAAAGGTCTACTTTTAGAGTAAATATTTCCTAAAGATCAAATCAGAAAAATATTGAGAATAATGGACCAATAGATAAGCAAAATTACACACCTTAGCACACTAGGGGGCAATGCAACACCCTCTGTAAAAGCTTTACTGGAGACTTCAGGAGAAAGGGAATGATCAGAATTCGCCTTTTGGTTGTAGTTCAGTGATTATTAGATTTATTTAATTTGTACTGAATGAGTATAGATATTTTTACCATAAAAATACAAAACCATCTAAATAAAACTTGTCCACTTTTGTCCATTGGGATTTACCAACAGCTAGAACTGCAGAAAGTGGGGTGGACACTTGAATGTCTCATTGTAATATAGTGTTTCTTGATGACATCTTAAACAGATTGACAGTTATTACCCATTATACTGTAATAATGAATACACTTATATAAAAAAACAAAACACACACCAAACAAACAGGCTTTATCATCAAGTGCTGATAAGGTTAACTAGTTAGAGTTTGTCTGACAAGGGAATGCGTTAAAAATGTGTGAAGTTGCAAAATATTTTTTTTATTCAGTTCTGTGTACCTACAGTGTGTAAACATTTTAAATCCCTATCCACAGTGAAATGAAATGGTCAGATTTGGTACTTCAGTTAAGCATGTGATTCATGTGCTCGGCTTTTGCCATGTTTCTGGCAGATCCATGCAGTTTACATTGTGACATTGATTCTAAAGAGTGTTTAAAAAGACCCAGGGCATGTAAAAAGTAGTTTCCCTATACTGACTAGCTGGGCAATTCTGGTCCTGGAGGGCCAGTGTCCTGCAGAGTTTAGTGAATTCCCTGCTTAAACACACTCACTAAATTTGACAATGATCAGGTGAGCTGTACCAGGTGTGTTTAAGCATGGAATTCACTAAACTCTGCAGGATGCCGGCCCTCCAGGACCGGAATTGCCCACCCCTGCTCTAGGCAAATTAAATTGCTTACTAAATCATTTGGACAATTCATTCATTGATTTCCATTATCACAATAACTAAGGAATTACATTTGCAAGCATACACATTTAGTTAGCAGCTTATTTTTCCAAGTTCACTTTAAACTTATTGGGAGTATTTTGAGCTTTAATGAGACACAAACCAGCCAACCTATAAGGATTTAGGCCCTTTACATACATCCATCTTAAAATGCTCAACAACAAAAATCAGCGTGTTTCACATGGCAGGCTGGAAATAGTTGGAAAGGAATTGAGTATGAAAACCAACAAAACTTTCATTAGTTTAGCTTAAAAATAAGATATAAGTATAATGCATATGGTACTCAAAGTTTGGTGTTACATTTCTAAAACAGTATAACCTGCTAAGAAAGTGAGAGGAGATACAGCTGGAAGAGAGATTGCAGGAGGCATGTGAGAGAGAAGGGATTCAGGCAGAGGTGGATTGTGGTTTTCATGCTACTGGCACCTGTGCTGAATCCCCCCTCCCAAAAGTACACCTCGGGCGGTGCCAGCAGATCCAGTCAGACTGTTTTAAACGCTTAACACTGTTTGACTCGAATCCTAAAATAACTGCATCCTATCAACGTAACGTACGTTCTCCCGCTACCACAAGCCTACAAGACGCAACAAGCCAAAGGGAGTTTAACAGCAAGACAATTCAGAGAGTTTCTTCAGATCTGTCAGCTTCATGTCTTTTGGCAGAATGGTGACATTTGAGCTATGTGGTTTTCTGCTCGCACATGCAACATCCCAAAAATGACAGCTCATGAAGGGGGAGGGGAATATTCAGTCATCTCTTATGTCTACACCTATGCTCCCTCTATGATTACAGCAAACCAAGACTTGAATTCATCACACATGTCGTCAGAGGGATAGTGCCTGCATTTTTTTCCCGCCAGTGTCAATCTCAGGTATTTGATGAAATCTGAGAAACCTATGCACAATAAAAATTAGTGAAGTTCAATCATTCCATGTCAATGATTTTATTGCATTCTTATGTGTTAAAAAAAAAAAAAAAAAAAAAAAAAAAACAACCACAATAAACAAAAATGGATTAGGCCGTTGGATGCTGCAATGCTGCCTGCTCTGTATGTCTTGGGAAACTACCAGAAAACAAAGACAAAGTGCTCATACTGCCCAAAGTCATTGCCCTCAGATAAACTGTATCCTCAAACAAAAGTCTCCATTTATAGACTCAAGTGAGTGGAAGTGCCTTTGAAAATGACTGTCTCTTCTACATTTCACCAGAAGATTGTCTTAATTGCAGTATTTGCCGTGCTAATGACCTGAAGTGTATGGAAGGAATGTTAATGAAACACTGATGATTGAGAGTTTTGGCTGTCTTCTCCTTCACCAACTCTATTATAATAGTTGAGGGAGTGATGAGCTTGACAATCATTGCACACGCTATAAAAATGAAATACTGCAGATATTTCGTTTACAGCTTTAAGGTAAAATGTATAAACATCTTTTTGTGCAGAATCTTATCATCATAATTTCTTCGCTCGGATATTCAGACCACCGTGCGAACTTCAATAATAAAATCCAGCTGCAGATAATTCTTCAAGTATTGCATCACTTCATGAGGACTTGATTTGATGCACTAAAAATAGAAGAGTGGCGTAAAAGCAGTGCCTTGAACACAAAGACATCTCCCATTACAGTTTTTTTGCATCCAGATTAAGCTTCAAGCGTTTCCAATTAAAAACAGTGATCTTTAATCTAATTCCATAGATTACAGCACTTTCTATACATTTAATGCCACCCCTTTCCCATTAAGCCTGAGCCAGAACTTCTGGCTTATGTAAAAGATCTGCTGCATTAATTGATCCGCCACACGCGTCGCTCACTGAGCCTAACTAATGCGTCTGATTCAGAGACAAAAATAACAGCAGGAATGCACCACAATGCCTTTTAAACCAATTAAAAAAGTAAAGAGAGGAAATGACTGATACTGGGAAATTATTCTAATAATAAAAGATTATGGCTCATGTTTGAATGAGGGAGGGAGCTGGATAAATTAATGAAGGGCTGGTCATCGTATCTTTGAGGCCTTTCATTAAAAGGAGATATTTTTAAGGAGGGATACCAGGCTCTGAATGAAAAGTACATTCTTAATGTGGCTCCAACCCACTCCTACATAGAATGTAGCTGAAATTTTGAAACACTTCCAAACTTTAAAGTTCACAGGTCAGGGAAAAGATACATAGAGCAACCTTAAAGAGGAAAAACTTAAGAGTATTCTCCATGTCTTGAATATTATTTATACACAGCCCTTTGAAAAAATTTCCTTTGCCTGACCTTTTACATTCTCAACACAGGGTGGGTCTTTAGCTGTAATTACACTTTACACCAATGAGTCAAACCATTCTAACCTCTCAAAGATAATACTTTGAGCTGGGCATCCCTAGGTCTGAGAAACATTTAACAGCAAAAGAAAAGTCTGTGATCATATTCAGCATCATTGAAGGAGAAATTAGCAGGCCTTTAGGGACCAATAAGAGACTAACTTTTATGGACAGATGATTGACCAAGAGCATCTCTTACTCCTAGTCAGTTCTCCCAGTCAGCAGTGCAGAGTACAATTGTAGCCAAAGAAGGGACAGGTAACGGGGTGAACTGACAAAAGGGTGTTGGGCACCCAAGGAAGTGGATTTGCCAAGAAAATGAACACTATCCTGTACAGTACAAACTGACATTAGGGCTACTATATTAAGAAATCTGTCCAGCATAAAAAGCCCACAAAAGGCTGAAACCCAGTAACCATCCCTTCATGATCATAACCAGGGTTGCTGGAGATTAGACAGCTGTCAAAGTGACACCCTGGAGTGATTGTCAGTCTATTCATTTTTTTTTTTGGAAAATCACATCAATGGCTATAAATAAGTAGAGATCTGATCAGTACTATCCAAGCTTTTTTATTTTGCTATCTAAACTGCCTCTTGTTTATTTCTATAGTGCATTATTCTGTCACCTATTCATGTGCAGCTACAGAGAGCTAAATACAGATATCTGGAAGACATTAAGGCAGACAAGCTTGTATGACTTAAAAAACATGTCACATCTTATAAACGCTTTTCTGAAAACTCAGATGCAGATGGATAAGCTGAAAGGTGCATCCTGCAGAAGCAGTAATGTGAGGCAGTTTGTAAAATATGCACCTATAAAATTCACAAAATAAAACACATTAAACACATGTGTAAGCTAAAACAAATAGTGAAAAAAATTCCAGCAAAGATTCTTCAAGAACCAACATGTAAAGATTGCAATTGGTGACCAAGAGCTCTAATGAAAGTATGCTGCTCTCTGATGATGGACTGCAGTAAAGCTGAGCTTCTAACCATGTTAACTTCTAGTCAAGTACCTGGTCAAAAACTGAAAGTCAAAAAAAGGAAAGTGAAAAAAAGTCAAAAAGGAAAGGGTTACGGGTGTGCACTATTATTAGCAAGTGTGGTCAGAATATACACATTCAGCCAGTACATTGCCAAAAAGCCCATAACAAAAAAAAAAAGTGAAAGTGACCCTTGTCATTGCGAGGTCACGGCACAGCACACATGAACCACAACGAAATTGGACCTCTGCGTTTAACCCATACACACACGTGCAGCAGTGGGCAGCTATTGAAAGTGCCCG
This sequence comes from Hepsetus odoe, assembly GCA_017165825.1. Lineage (NCBI taxonomy): Eukaryota > Metazoa > Chordata > Actinopteri > Characiformes > Hepsetidae > Hepsetus > Hepsetus odoe. The sequence continues at coordinate 12,624,484 of CM029374.1, read as the reverse complement.
GGGAGCAGTGATGGGGACGGTACCTTGCTCAAGGGTACCTCAGGGCAACCCACTAGGGTGGGAATCGAACCCACAATCTTCCGATGCAGGGCCAACTCCCTAACCACTAGGCCACCGCTGCCCCAAGCATGTGAGAATCAAAATTTTGGAGCAATGGAAGTAGGTCTGGTCTGATGGATTATTTCTACAGAACATGCATCACCTAACCTAACATTATACATAAACATTGCTACAGACCAAGCAACCAACCAACACTCTTTTTTGACAACCTGTATTCTAATGGCCGTGGCCTTGCAATGGTTTGAGGAACAAGACAGTATCTGAGAATCTGAAAATGAATAGTACAGCTATGAGAATGTAGTTTGCTGGTCAGTGTTACTGGTCAGTCTGCTGTGTCAATTTTAATGGCAAATATATTCCTCACACACTAAAATGTTTGTATTAGCCAGGCTAACTTTGCCTAGTTTAATGTGTTAAGTTCTTTAGCTTCAAAGCTAAAGTGAAACATGCAGTACTTGACTATGAAAATGGTAAAGCTTATCCAACTGGGACACGTAAAGTAAGTTATTATATATTGCCAAATTCTTGTAAACATATAAACCCAAGATATAACTACTTGTCAACTAAAACTATGAAGGATAGAAATGATTAAAAGGTAAGTAAAATTAATACTAAACCTAAAGTAGCTGCCAAATTAACACTGAATCAGGGAGGTCATATTGATATTTTAAGCATTTCAAAATGGTCCATCCCTTTCCAAAGAGTTTGGTTCAATCTCAATCTCCATCATCACCTGTGCCTTCTCAGCAAAATGATACTGCTGCATGCTGCCTAACACCACTATTAAGATAATGGCAGCACAAGATCAAGATTAACCATAGATCCATAAAGCATGGTAAACTTGTTTTTCCTCACAAGGACATGACAGCAACAGATTGTAGTGATATTTGGGTCAATGTGGGAAGTGCATCATCCCAGTCCTTTTTGCGTATGAAAGCACTCGCACCCAACAGCTTGGCCAGTACCCTGTGTAATCTTCTCCCTTACTACCATCATCCTGCTGTGGGAAAGAATGCGCTCACTGCGCAGCTGACTCCCGACAAGGCAAAGAGCATGGAGGCATTTCTATGTAGAGCAGAGATGGGAAAGAGGTCAGACTGTAGTTCATCGCACTGGATTCCCTTCAAAATTAGGGCAGACTGGGATGTGTTCAGTGTGTGCTTTTCTACTTAAACTCAACAATTTAACCTTAAACACAGGCCTTTAGGAGCCTAATGAAAATAAATGTAGCTCTCTAACTGAAAAAAGAAAAAAAGAAAAAAAAAAAAAAAAAAAAAGACTAATTTTTATAACCCATTTTCTTTAACTTCTTTTGCAATGACTTCTTCTTCTTTTTCTTTCGGCTGCTCCCGTTAAGGGGTCGCCACAGCGGATCAACTGTCTCCATTTCTTCCTGTCTTTTGCATCTTCCTGCTTCAAACCGACCACCTGCATGTCCTCTCTCACCACATCCATAAACCTCCTCTTTGGTCTTCCTCTTCTCCTCTTTCCTGGAAGCTCCATCTTCAACATCCTCCTTCCAATATATTCCTCATCTCTTCTCTGGACATGTCCAAACCAACGCAACCTTGCTTCTCTAACCTTGTCTCCAAGACGTCTAACCTGAGCTGTCCCTCTAATATACTCATTTCTAATCCTGTCCATCCTCGTCACACCCAATGAAAATCTCAGCATCTTTAACTCTGACACCTCCAGCTCCGCCTCCTGCCTTTTCGTCAGTGCCACTGTCTCCAACCCATACAACATAGCTGGTCTCACTACTGTCCTGTAAACCTTCCCTTTTACTCTAGCTGGTACGCGTCTGTCACAAATCACTCCAGCCACTTTATTTTGGAATGACTAATTATTCATAATAAAGGAATGAGCCTGTTTTTTTTAATGCTGTTGAAAGGTTTTATAGTTATTATGGTATGATGGGTAAGAGGGATTATTTACTTTTTTTTACAAAAGTTATTTTTTGGGGCCAGCGTATCATATAGGAGAAATGAACACTACTAAAGCACACTGATATTTAAAAGAATGTCTTGTGATTATCGCCATGCTAGTCTATAACTCCAATTCTAAACAAATGAGCAGAACACTAGTTGCACTTTAATAAATTTGATTTTCACTGAGCCATCCCTTTAATAGCACATATTGTCTACATAAATTTAATTTACATCATCATGACTATTCTTTACTTCAGAACACCAACTAAATATATATTCTCAAGGGCCATTAAAACATTTGGGCAGAGAGCTTAGCATTGCTGCTGGCAATGAACTCGGTTATTTGTTTAAGCCTTAAAAATCTCTGTAAAGTATTTAGAGACAATCCATTAGCTAGCCTTCTAATGCATATTACTGGACATAATAGTATAAACCGGCACACTTTAAAAATTTTTTTTTTTTTTTCTAAACCAATTCATTTCAGCTGACAAACCAGGAAAAACCTGATTCAGGTCCAATAAAACAATTAGAGGATTATATTAACCATGCAGAATCATGTAAAGTATTGCTGGGTACAAATCTACTGATTTTTTTCCTAGTTGAACAGTGCATCATTTGTTCAAAGACTGCTTTTAGCTATGAAGAGAGTACTGTGAAAGGCATTAGTACGGTGTGTGTTTGACCCAACTGCTTACTGATTTGAGCCAGTTAAGGACATGTAGAATATCTGTAATCTTGCAAAAGCAAAAAATACAACATGCTTTGTGAATTAAAGAGCCCAACCAATTTCAAAATGCTTGGCAAAGAACATTTTTTTTGGACTAGATTAAAGTATTATTTTAATGAAACCAAATCTTGTTTAATGTAATGACAATGCAATTCCTAAGAAATTAACATAAGATTTCTCCTTTATATCTAGATGCCAGCTAATCACCACCAATCTGATATTCAGTTTGGGTTTCAGGATAACATTAGTTTGGTTTGAAAACTGCAGTGGCTTAATAAAATAATACAGGAGAAAGAAAAAAAATAAAAAATTAAAAAATAAATAAATATATATATATATATATATATATATATATATATATATATATATATTTATTATAGCCCAACAGTGCATATTTAAATCAAATACAATGAACAAATTTTCTAAACTGTCTAACTTTTTGCAGTTTTTATGTGAAGGGGAAAAAGAGGGAAAAATAAAAAAACAAAAACAAAAAAGCTGCAGGTTTTTTTTATATTATTTACATTATATGTTTTTTTCTTCATTAGGGTAGCAGCATGTTTAAGCATGACATACCAATGTAAAAAAATTATAAATAAAAAATATCGGATGGCAAACAAATGTTGGAAAACATATGTATCAGTTGATACGGTTGCATTGCCAGTATAAGTATGTTACAAGTTGTGCAATCTCTGATGCAACCCTAAGGCATTTCACACACACACACACACACACACACACACACACAGTTACTAAGCGTACAATACATAAAATGCATATTTTAGCAAAGAAGCAGAATGAAGTAGAATGCGCAATATTTTCAAATAATTGTCTACCAATACTTAATAGTTCTGATATACACTATAATATATACTTAAGAAATTCCAATCCATACGGTCCAATAACAACCCATTTTAAACGTCTGCTTAACTCTGGATTTACTCACCTGAGTTGTCACTGGACCATCTTGGGATGTTGGAAGAGAGCTGTGCTTTTTTTTCTGCAAAGGAAGCTGTAAGGATTATGACTAATTAGCTTTATATATTCAGAGATACACATTACAAAACTAAAATTTAAAATGAAATAAAGGCTGTATGTAATAATGCTACTGATTTAGTAAAGATTAAAAAAAAATCAGTATACCTATTATAGACAGTATTCCTATTATAGACAACATGAACACTACTGCTGAAAAAACAGACAGGAATTCATTATAATTGTACTACCCTCTGCCCTTGGTGTAAAGGAGGAAGCAGCCTTCTGCAATGGGGGCTTTGGTCTAATTGGGCCTGCACTCATCTGTAAAAAAAAATAAAATAAATAAATAAATAAAGATATTTTACAACGGTAGTTGGGGGAAAGAGGACATGACCCTTTCTGAACAAGCATTATTCATCAAAGCTGTGTAGAAATATTGCAGACTTGAATGACATACAAACTGCTCCACTTTTGAATAAAGAAACTACTTTTATTAAAGCAACCCTATTTGGTGAATAGTTTTTTACTATTCACAAGCAACAGCATCACCAGCATCAGTACTACATCTAGTGAATAGCAGGATTACGTCACAACCTCAGAGTATGGTTGGTATCCTAAGCAGATGCCCATTTAAATATGGACTGTTAAAGTGGTAACAGCTGTTTGTAGTGAATCCAAATAGAGTCTTAACTGATTAACATCTACAGCTGGATGTTCTTCCAACTGTGATAACATCCACAGGGGCAGCGGTGGCCTAGTGGTTAGGGAGTTGCCCCCACATCAGAAGACTGTGGGTTCAATTCCCTCACCAGTAGGTTGCCCTGAGGTACCCTTGAGCAAGGTACCATTCCGGTCACTGCTTCCTGGCTGCTTTCAATAGCTGCCCACTGCTGCACGGTGTTTGAGTGCATGGGTTAAATGCAGAGGTCCAGATTCATTGTGGTTCACTGTGTGCTGTGACCTCGCAATGACAAGGGTTGTCACTTTCAATTTTTTCACTTTTCAGTTGTTTGTTTAATCACATAAAAGTCTTTTTGTCATTATAAACACAGGATAAGGGTGTAAATGCGACTTAAGTGAAGACACTACATTAGGTTGCTTGGAGGAATGCTAACCTTGCTGACAGCCCGTAGATGTTTGCTCTGCCATTCTGTTGTGTATTTGTCTGCATACTGTTCCAAAATGGCATAAAGGTCATGGGCTTCAGGAGGAGGTTCCACATCACCATTGAGAATAGCAGATGCACGAATGTCTAGGCCATAAAATCTAACAAAAAGAATAGCAAAGCTTACATGAACAGAAACTAAAAGAATTGATCCAGAAAAAAAAATTAAACTCCAAAATAATGTAACACTGCTTTTGCATTTTACATAAAGGAGAATAAACTGGAACACATACTTTCTATTGGTATCTTTGCGCTCCAGTAAGTAGGAGCCAACAAGTGACACTCCAGCGTAGAGGCCTCGCGACTTGCAGTAAGAGAAGACGGCTGCTGTGCTGCGGAACGCCACATCTGCCTCCAAATTCCTGTCACAGACACACAGTCATACGGATTGGTCTGTGTGCATGGAAACAGAGCGCTTCACAATCTGCACTCCAAAACCAACAGTCAATTGAAGGATCACACAAGGTTGTCTGTATCCATAGAACTAGCCTGGAAATAGTGCACCTCAGAGTTCTTCACCATTCAGATATTTGAAAACACTAAGAAAAATGCACTTTTGGTGCAGATATGACCAGATATGTGCAGATAATAATCAAGCATGTCAAGTATGATTAGCATGGTGGCATAGCTAATAGCATTAGCTAAAAGCATAGCTAACAGAGAATTCTGGATTCCTTGTGTTTGTCAAGGAAATGCTATAATACTAGCTTTCAAAAGATTTTCTTGTTAAAGTATATAACTAGATCTTTATGTTATGTTACTGTTCATTATACATAATCTTACTTCATACATGAATATTGTAACTACAAACCTACATTGTGCCCTGGATGCAACCCATGACTTTCAAATCGATAAGATCATTGTGCTGCTCATACAACACAGCTCTCTGTCTTGTATTCAAGAACTGTAGTGGTTTCCACACTACATAACTGATCAGTGATGGGGGCGCCCACATTTCAAGATTTTTCACCAGGTATCTCCCACCAGTCTGTCTACTCTCAAAACCACATTTTGTCACAAAAACTCTGGGACACTGGGAATAGCATGTGTGAGAAAAGGGGGAACTTTCTTCTAAGAACAGAAGCCAGTAAGCGATCAAAGTTGTTCATGCCCTGATATGCAGTAGAAAAAAAGAACCCAGATCAAGAGCCAATTCATGAGCTCTTACCAAACACTAATTTGTTTCCAAACTTTTCATTTAATACTTAATTTTAGGTTGTAACATTCAGAGGCTATACAGTGTCGCTCATCCATGTACCAAACAATGACACCATTCAGAAAGCTTTACCGCACAAGATATTTTTTTGTATTAAAAAAAAAAAAAAAAAAAAAAAAAGCAGCATGATTAGTCAACAACGTGCACAGTCACTGTTTTAAAATTAGACGATACACACTGTAACAATAAAACTATTCATTAATGTTCAAGAAACAAAGTGGTTAGTAAAGGGTCCATCATTATATGAAATTCTCACAGAGACTTATGTACGTGCTCATGCTTGTTAAATAAAGGATAATTGAGCTGCCAGTTAGAGCTGTTGCTGCCAGCACTAACGGATCTGATCTCTATATAAATCACCTTTCATCAAGGGTAATAGGTCCCATGAGATGCCAAAATTACAATCAACACAGTATCAAAGACAGCTATATTTATCTCCTTTTGAGAGAGGAAAAGCTGCTCTTTGAAATACTGTTCATAAAATCAAACCACAGCAACAGTGGTCTGAATAGTAAGGTAAATTATATCCCATCTTCCTTTCCAGAAAAAAGAAGAGACAGTACTGTGCAAAAGTTCAAGACAATAATTTATATGACAGTCCTTAAGAACATGCACATTCATATTTATTTTTTTCTGGAGGAAATTCTGTGATTATTAGTAAATCTACTTGCATTATGAAAGGGGGTTCAATTGGAAATGTGGACACAAGAGCTTCCAAAACTGGAAACACAAGATGATGTGTCTTTGGTATCAGCAAACAGGAGGGAAGTCATAAAATTAGTTAATCAGATAGAAACAAACTGGAGATGGCAAGCACAGAGTAATGTCAAGGCTCTTACCTGCCAAGGGGCCCAACAGCCACGGTACAATTTCCTCCAAATGTCAGATTTCCACCTTTGCTGAAGGCTTCCACAGCTCTGCGCTGATTTAAGATGATAACAAAATCAGATGCCTGAAGAAACAAGGAAAAAAATTTAAAATAATGTATTGTTTTCTGGGTATTTAGCATGTGTGTACTTGCTTTCTAATGGAGGATAAGTATTCTATAATGTTCAACCCTGAAAGAATATTAAATAGTGTGATGAATAAGACAAAGATCTAAAATGCTATGGCTTTCACAATCATCTGTTTCAAGCTAACTGAACATCAATGGGAGATCTGATGTGTCTTACAGCATTTTGTGTCATCAATAAAAGAACTGAGGGAACGTCTTTTAGAATAAAGGGATTCCAGACATGTTCTGGTGGCTCCAGGTGGTCCCAAAATTATTTGGCCCACTTTCATTTTTCTCATTCAGTAATTTGTAATGGGACGTTAATGACATGCTTATCAGCAACATGACTCATAAATGGGCTAAAAGGAACAACATTCCATATTTAAAGGGGCATAAAATAAATCAGGTTCAGTTTAAAAGGGCTCAGTCATGAAACAGATTAACTACTCAGTTTTTATGGGCAATACTCATAAATCATTCTGACAGCAACCCTGACATCTGCTGTGCATCTTTCATCAGGACAACATTTAAAAAACAAAACATTATCTTAGATGATTTCTTCAGTTGCTCTGAGTGGTGGCTAGTGTCATTAGAGTTGAACGGGATTCCACTCAAGTCTTGATTTAGTTTTTGTGCACTACTTTTAACTGCTGGTATCTGGATCTGTGAGGCTACTGAGATAACTTAATCAAGAATGTCAAGTCACACAGGTACACAATGAGTCATCTAAAGTGATTTCCTGGGCCAAAGATAGGAGGGTTAGCTCAGTTCCCTGAAAAATTAAGCCAGCGATCAGCAGCCACAAATAGCTCATATTGAAGAATAAGATCTAGGGTGATAATACTTCAACAGAACGTCAGAATAAAGGGCAGTTCTGGATTTATGAGACTTTTTGCAGATGACACATTGAATAAAATTGTTCAGTTTTATCAGAAAGTACTGATACAACAATACTGTGAGGTAGAACATTTCATTGAAAGTTTCTTTTTCTATCCTATATTTTTTCCATGCAGTGAGTATGGTAAAGTGCTTAAAGAAAGCTTTCAGAACCCTTCATGTTCTCCACATAAATATTTTGATTAATCTAAAATATGAACATACAATCTAAACATAAATATAATTTATTTTCTCCCCCCTCTTCATTAAGAGATTTAATTCATTAAAAATATATTAAAAACATAATCAGAGTGTAAACACGATTAGGAATTTACAATGTTGGCAAGATGACCAGTAAAGGTAGAGAATTAACTGATATGATGGAGAGGAGGAAGGATATTTTGTACAAGAGACTAGATGGAAGGGTTGTAAGGCCAGATGTACTGAGGGCGGGTTCAAATTGTTTCACCATGGTGTGGATGGGAGGAGGAATTGGGTAGGTGTAATTCTGAACGAAGAGTATGTTGAGAATGTTTTGGAAGTGAAAATAATGTCAGATAGAGCAATGAGTATGAAGCTGGAAATCAAAAGGTGTGAATGTTTTTCGTGTTTACGCCCCACAAGTTGGTTGTGAGAAGTAGGAGAAATAAGAATTCTGGAATAAGTTAGAAGAAGTGATAGAGAGTGTACCCAGGGGAGGGAGATACACAAAGGTGGATTATATCCTTTGCAGGAGGGTCAGTCTGAAGAAGACTGGAGGCTGGAAAGGGATGCACAGCATGGTGTAACAGGATGACCTTGGAGTTCAAGAAGAGAAGCAAGGTGAAGACAGTAGTTAAAACAAGCACTGGGGAGTGAAGGGTTACCAGATTGCTGGGCACAAGTATATTAGAGGAACAGCTCAGGTTGGACAGTTAGGAGGCAATGTCAGAGAAGCAAGACTGTGTTGGATTGAACATGTGATGAGAAGGGAGGAGGGGTTAATTGGAAGAAGGATGCTGGGGATGGAGCTGCCAGAAAAGAGGAAGGCCAAAGAGAAAGTTAAGTTAAAATGACTTAGACATAGTGAAACGGAGCACAGCACAGCACACAGTGAACCAAAACTAACTGCAATCTCTGCTTTTCACCCATACACACCATGTAGCAGGGGGCAGATATTTAAAGTGCCCAAGGAGGCTCAAAGATACCTCAGGGCAACCTACTAGTCTGAGATTCAAACCCATAACCTTCAAATCCTGGGGCCAACTCCCTAATCACCAGGCCACCACTGTTCCAAGAAAGAGTGCAAGGTCCCACCGAGATTTTGAACTGGGATTGCTGGATTCAGAGTCCAGAATGCTAACAAATACACCATGGAACCAAGGTTTATAGATGAGGCAACAGAGAATATGCAGGCAGTCAATGCAAAAGAGGAGGATGCAGAGAACCGGAAGAAGTGTAGACAGATGATCACTTCTAAGATCATCCTAACAGGAGCACCCGAAAGAAAAAGAATAAAGAAGAAGAAAGCTGCTTTAATACAACTGGTATTAAAATGTTGTATAATTCTAGGATCAAGTTTAAAAATGAAAAAAAGGAACCTACCTCCAAGCCAATTTCAAAACCTCCCCCTAGACCAGCAATACCAATAGCCGTGGGAGCTGACCATCCTGCATCATAAGATATGCAGAAATGTTGTTAAGTAATAAAACTCACTTCCATTCAATTAAGTTATATAGAGAATGCATCCTGTTATATGCAGTCCTTTAGAAACCTGCAAGAAAAACTAAAGACTAACATAAGAACAGAAGATGGGTTCAAAGCAATTCTTCATGGCCAAAAGTATGTGGACATGTCTTTCTAGCAGGCTATTCAGTCACTTTAGCTATACACATCAGTTATATACCAAACATACAGCACTGCAATCACTGTGACATTAACAAGGGCTTAATAAAAAAAATAAAAAAATTTCAGTTATTTAATATAGAAATGTTTAAGGATGACCCCTTAGGTAAGGTTGTGCCCTGCTAAAGTCACTCCATTCAATGTTAATGGTTATCGTGAAGCCTGGGAACATGATCAGGCCAGCTGAGAAGTGAGAAGTCCCATTTGTTGAGGGGTTTATGGATTCACTTTCCATGTGCTAGCAGCAATAATCATACCTTAGATTACTGAGCAGGAGAAATACATTCTGTGAGGTATCGAATGACACAACCATCTGACAGCCTGATAGACAAATATGGGGTTAGGCAAATGTCAGGAAAACAATTCCCCAAGGCACAATGGAAGTTATACAGTTTGGCAAAGGATAAAAACGGTCTGGGGTTGAACTCATGGTTCTGGTGAATGGAAATACTTAAGCATATAACACTATGCAAAAGAGTCGGCTTTCAACTTTAGAGTGCACTTTAGAATGGTTTCTCCAGGATAGCTTCCCTATTGACAAAGTGAAATCCATAAACCTGAACAGCCTCTATAGAATTCTGACCTCAACCTCATCCACCACCTCTGGGATGAATATAAAACATTGACTGTGATCCCGTCCTTATTGACCAATATCTCGACCACAATGGCACTCTTGAGGCTTAATGAGAGCAAATCCAAGCAGCCTTATCAGAATAATGGAGGCTATTACTTCAGCAACTTGGGAGAGGGATAAAGCTACTCTTAAATGTCCATTATTTTTAAATGAGACATTGAATAGTCAGTTAAGGAGGCAATGTTGCTGGTGTACATATACTTCTACACGGGAAAGATAAGTATGACTAAGGAGGGTAGAACATTTATTAAGCACACATACTGAGGGAGTGAGAATGAAGAAAAATTTTCAGGCTGGAATAATCGTTGGTTCAGTGCCAATATTTCTGTAGACCAAAATGCAGTACTGGTATTCAGGCTACTGAGGAATATATCAAATTATAAACTTTAAATAAGGTTTCAGATGAAAGAAACTCATTTATTACATTTATTTAAGACTTTTTAATCTTGGATAATAGACATGCTTCATATTTGTTTGCTGTGGAAAAATGTTGAGAGTGAATGTTTTTCTATGAGAAACCAGGGATAGTGGAATTTCAATCTAGCCATTTTTAGCTGCACCCAAAGAAACTGTATGCTCATTCAAGCCATCAATATGCTGACAATTTTTTTTTTCTACATTAAATAAACAAAAGTGACACTAAAATGGTCTTGCACTGAAAAAGTAGAAAGAAAACGCAATTTCATATTCACAAAAAGGACTAATAACCAATGTGGCTTAATATAACATTTTATCTATTATGTTTAATAAAGAGAAATTCTTTAGCTTACTAAAATGAAAAACACTGACAAAAAATGGAAAAAAAAAATTATATATGACACTATTAGTGCAGATCCAAGGTAAATCAACAATTTTAACAGAACAATAATTCCTTTTCCTGATTTACCACCTATTTAAAAGCAGTGTTTCCACATCATTAAAAAGATGCAAACAAATGCTTGGGCCACCTGGTCTGAATAAGATACACATATAACTGGGAAAGGTACATTCAAGAATTCAGGTTTTTTTTGCAGAAATTCAGCATGTTCATGCCTTGACCAAAATAAAATTAATGTAATTTTCCAAATGAATATGCCCTCAATTTAGGTCCAAAATCCACTGTGAGTCTGATCATTGGCATTAACAATGTGATATGGCAGTGTGTCACAGGACAGTGAGCAGTGTCCAAAGTAGAGTTTGATCTTCAGGGAAACCAAAAAACTGAGGACATGGAAATATATTGAAATACAAGCTAACGCTGAGTGTGTAAAAACTTTTTTTTTTTTTTTTTGTTTTTTTTTTAATCAATAAATCCACCTGGAGCTCCCCCTTCTGGTTGCAGACATAAAACAGCCATCCTTCAGGAACTAACAAAGACTAGATCTTCTTGTAGACCTAACTGTTAAAATTAATTAAATTTCTCATCAGCTACAAACTGTAAATCATTTAGTCCCTCAAGAATCCCTTTATATAAAACTTAACTTTAGCACTAACCTTATTTCAATATCTGATTAACAGCACTTCCTGAAGATAAATGTGAAGAGAATATTAAGCTTACTGTTTAACTACACAGATTGTTTCAAAAGGGCCAAACCCCAGTCTGTAAATAAAAAATCTAAAACAAACACATGAAATACTGAATGACTCTGCTATACAGAATTAATATTTTGTCACTTAGGATGAGCAGCTGTCAAGAAAAATGCAGAAGAAATTACTTTTTTTATGATGTTTAAATAAATCAACTTACTTCCATCAGAAAGACGTGCAATCACTATCCCACTACCTCCACGAGCAGTAATCATGAATCCTGCTTTGATGACGGACAAGATGGCCAGTCCATGAGCTTTGGCAATCACATGGGCTTTGGACAGACAAGCAGAAAGCATTGTCAGTTGACAAAACATTTCAAAACTGCAGCAGAAAAAGTAAAGACAGTATATTTTGATGGGTGGATGAATAGATGATCTACTAGGTGAAAGATGAGTACAAGAGCCCAGTCACATAAGACGCACGTGAACAGATAATTGGCACAAGTCAGATACAGGGATGACATCAGTCAACAGATATGATTTCAGAGTGCATTAATGGAGCTTCTCTGCCAGATGTGCAATTCAGGCTACACGTAGGCCAGTTAATTCCAGAGTGTTTTTGCACAACGTACACTATTTAAAAAAGACGTTTTCCCCCATTTTCAAAACTGTCCAGAAAAATACTTGAACACAGTTAAGCACAGTTAAAATGAGTGACTAATAAGATTTTGATACAGCATTAGCATACGCAACATGTGAAAAATACCTTTTCAGCTTTTATTACCCACATTTGAAAATACTTACAACCTTCCAAAAGTTGAAGTGGAGGACATTTACCTGGAATGAGCTTGTCAGGACCCTGTCTGTTGGAAATTTCTGTGAATTCCCTGAGAATTTTAGCAGCCTTCTTGGCTTCTGATTGCAAGTTGGATGGAATCGGATTATTCACTGTGAATAAAAGAAAATGCACACAAATGAAACCATTTAAGTCCATAATTTCAGTAATTGCTAAGACTTTGTACCAACTTGTACACATATCTTCTAACTCGAGATATGTATGCCGTGCTTCCTCAGTTTTTCCAAATACCTTCAGCATGAAGTGTGCTCACTGGCTGCATTCATGAACAACAATTACAGAATTATAGACCTACTTATTAAAAGATGCTTGCACCACATGTATAAATAAACATCTAATGCCTGGAGCAGGGCCACTTTTAATCTAAAACGGTCTTCAAATTAATGCCAGTCAGTTAGCTCCTCCAACATTTCCTGTGGGTCTTCATGAACCATTACCAAAAAGAGGCAAATTAATTGTATAACAAGAATTATAGAAGAAATATAATATACACACACATACACACTTTTCCATATATACATACATAATAAAGATGATACCTATGCTTGAAGTAATTATTTCACCCTCCTACCCTTTCTCCAATAACATTCTGATATGAATGGAGCTCATATGATGATCTTCAATCCTTTCATTTTTTACAGCTGAATTAATTCAGTCAGTTTTGTATGGATGCCTATTTTCTTATTTTATTAAACTGTGGCCTACTAGATGCTTTTAATGGAACAGGAGTGCATGTGTCTGTCTATTAGAGTAGGCTATGATAACCTGATAGACTCCTCCAATAATTCAAAAGACAAGTGTACTGTTAAGATCTTTAAAAGAATAGTCTAACCACACATCCCAGTAATGCTTACAATGGGTGGAAGTGAACTGGTTTAAAAGGCTACTTACAAAGATAATTGTAACACTCTGCACCAAATATTACTGGCATATAGAGATGCACAATGATCCGTGGCATGTACTCAGATATTTGCTTGCAAAAAACACCCACCACTGCACTGGACAAATATTTAACATGTATTTATTGTGCTCTGGAAGAGCAGTGCATTTAGGAATACTGAGAATATATTAGAAACTATTTTTATTTTTCTTATCCAAAAAGAGATTTTATTTTTCTGAAAATATTTCAGACACTGGCCTTGACCAACAAATCCTAGATCAGGTACATCCCTACTACCATATAGTCATTTAAGTTTAAATAGAAGACTAAAATAAAACTAATAAATGATTCAGCATGCATTATTATCATCATCATCATCATCATCATCATCATCAGGTAGGAAGACACACCAGCATAGCTGTTTCCTCAAATACATTTTTAGGTAAACTGCTGAACAGGCGTGGAACTGAATTAGGGCTTCTTAAATGCAGATTGGCTTAGCTGGTTCCACTTAACATGAGTGGGGAAACAAAAACACTTTTAGATTGACAGTAGCCATCAGCTGGAATGTCTAATTAGCTGAATTGCTTTATGATGAGTAACAAAAACATAATTATGGGCGGAGCGAAAATGCAAGTGCACTGTTTTGGGAATACCTTACTCAGAATAGCCTCTGGCCAATTATGCTCCTGTTGTGTCTGATGCTTAGGGCATACATCTGATGGCTTTATAGATACATTGTTTGCTCATAACCAAAAATTGCTTTAGTTAGCGTCAACATTTATGCTTTTCATACATGCTCAGCCATCATGGAGCACAACATTTGGTGTAAGAATACAGTACAATACAGGATTAGAATCAACAAGTGCTGGATGAATCTATACTTGAGCCCTTTTTCTTGAGTCTTTTGATCCGAGCTATTTGAGAATAATCAAGTTAATGGTGAGCCTCAACTTGTACATATGCCCCACATCGTTATTTTCAGACCACCTTAGAATCCAATTAAGCAATACTAAAATAACTAACATTCACTAGTTGCATGATCTTACTAAATCACACCTAATACCGCTCCCTTGTTTTTGTCACCACTTTACTACTTTTTGTAATGACTCATTTACAGGGCTGAAGCACATTCAAATTTACCTGAAGATCAAACGGTCAAAAGGTTTAGACAAAAGTTATTTTTGGCAAATATGCTTGTGGCTTATCCAGGGAGGTGCTTGCAAACGTCATGTTCAATGCTGCATTTCCAGTTTAGGAATTCCCGCTAAACCAGCCATGTCAACAGGACAATTCTCCACTGCAACTTGGAGACACCCGCTTCAATACCAAAATTGTAAATCATAGGGCTGCCACCAACTACATTTTCTTGAGACAAGGTGCCCGTCTTCAGCTTGGGTCATTTCAATATTTTACCAACCAATTCCTAACAAAGCATGTAGATGAGAGGTCCACCACTGCTGAAAACACAAATAATTCCTTTATGAAGTAGTTTAGGCCCAATTCATGCAATCCGAAATGATCCAAAAAAGTTAAAATTGCTGAAGTGATATTTAGTAATGGAACATGCAACATTTGGAACATGATGCAACCTTTTTATACTTAAGTTTTTTGGTTAGAAGGGTATGACGATGAACATATAAGAAGGTAAAGCAATGAATGGGAGTTTCCTAGTTTCCGACATAATACAGCAACAATGGAAAAACTGTGATAAAACCATTTCATAGATTAAGGGGTAATCTAAACATTCTCAGTTTTCCCATCATATTATTTAATTTAAGATTACTTGAAATTTCTTCATGTCTGTCATGAATATTAATGTTGCACAATGTCAGGTTTTCAATCCCCTAATAAAAAAAAAGTAAAATGCATAAAAACGTTAAAAAGCTTGTAAATTCTACATGAATGGATCAGGGAAGCTAGTTTCTATATACACTGTTTCATTTAGTGAAAATTAAATTATGATAAAAATCAGGCACACAGTGGTTTGTGGCTTACATTGAGCAACCTACAAATGTGTTATTTGACAGCATTCTGCTGTTTGGCAAGGTACAACATCTTCCCAAAAACATGACCAAACCGCTTTGATAGCATGGCTGTGCCAAGTTGAAGCTCAAATTTCAACTGAGGTTGTAATGTTATGCTTTCAAAAACCTCCCAAACTCGATAAGAAGGGTCAAAATTCTGTCTCCCTCAGTCTGATGCTGTTTTATTGTTCATGTGGTTATATCACATGAACAAGCAAATGACTTACAAAGAATTCATTCACTGCTGCTCCAGAAAATAAAAGACAACTGTGCTTATACTCTACAACATTGTTTGTGCCAGTCCTAGAATATTCTGCCAGCTATCTTTAGATACTAGGTTATTTAGTTTTCCATTTTATGACCAATATGAAAGGTAGGGCAGGCTCTCTGTATTTAAATATTTGCTTCAATTACTGCAGAGGTGTATGAGTATGATCTGAATCAGCATGGAAAGTATTTGTAAAATAGTGATACACAATTGTAGTAATATCACTAGATGAAAGGGTAGTAAGGCCAGGTATATCTGAAGTGGATTTCAATTGTTTTACCATGGTGTGGATGGAAGGAGTAATGGGGTAGGTGTTATCCTGAAGCAAAAGTGTGTGTGTTTTGGAGATGAAATGGGTGTCAGATAGGGTGAGGAGTCTGAAGCTGAAAGTTGAAGGTGTGAAAATGAATGTTATTAGTGCTTATGCCCCACAAATTGGTTAGAAAGAAGAATTCTGGAGAGAGTAAGATGAAGTGATAGAGAGTGGTGATTGGTGCAGACTTTAATGGGCATGTTTATGAAGGGAACAGAGATGATGAAGAGGTGATGGGTAGGTATGGTGTCAAGGAGAACAATACAGAAGGATTGAAGATCTACAATTTTGTGACCTTCTGCTCAAAATAGTGGAGGAAGATGCACAGGTGGATTATATCATTTGCAGGAGGATCAGTCGGAAGGAAATGGCAAAGTAGTGACAGGGTAGAGGGTAACTAAACATCATATGATGGTGGTCTGTAGAATGACCTTGGAGACCAAGAAGAGGAGGAAAGTGAGGGCAGATTTGAGGATCAAATGGTGGAAGACTACAAGGTGGAATTACTGCAGGAGCTAAGAAGGGTTAGAGAGGAGTTATCAGATTGCTGTGCAACTACTGCAAAAATGGTAAGGGAGGCAGCTAGAAAGAATAGTCAGAGAGATGAAGAAAGACAAGAGCTCAAGAAGAAGAAGCACAGGGCAAAGAAAGCAGTGGCAAAAGGCTAAAGATAAGGCATATGGTGAACTTTGAGAGGAGGGAGATAGCACCTATAACAATTAGCTAGACAGAGAAACAGCTGGGAAAGATGTGCATCGGGTCAGGGCGATAAAGGATAGAAATGGAAACATACAAGCGAGCAGAACGTGTTGAACAGATGGAAAGAGTACTTTGAGGGAGATAAATGAAAAGAATTAGACAGAGATAATGATGTGAGAATAGTGAACCAGAAAGTACAGCGAATTAGCAAGATGAGAGTAAGGACAGTGATGAAGAGGATGAAGAATAAAAAGGCTGTTGGTCCTGATGTACCTATGGAACCATGGAAGAGTTTAGGGTAGAATGCAGTTGAGTTTCTGACCAGATTGTTTAACACGATCATGGAAAGTGAGAAGATGGCTGTGGAGGAGAAGTGTACTGCATGTATGGATTTTCAAGAATAAGGGCGATGCACAGAGTTCTAGTAACTACAGAGGGCTAAGGTTGATCAGCCATAGCATGAAGTTATGAGAAAGAGTAGTAGAAGCTAGGTTAAGAAAAGAGTTGAGGATTAGTGAACAGCAGTATGGTTTTATGCCAAGGAAGAGTGTTTGCTTTGAGAAGTGCAGTGAAGTCAAAAGGGGTAGCATTGTCCCTTTGTGGACTTGGAGAAATAGGTTAATGGACGAGGTTAGACAGGAGTCCCTGTGGACTATGATGTTTATTGGGAAAATAGTTACTATAAGGATTATATTGGGAAAAGAACGTTGAAGATGGAGTTGCCAAGCAAGAGGAAAAGAAAACCAAAAGAGGAGGTTTATGGACGTGGTGAGAGAGGACATGCAGACAGTTTATTTGAAGGAGGAAGATACAGAGGACCGGGAGTTATGGAGACAGCCAATCCGCTGTGGCAACCACTAAATGGGAGCAGCCGAAAGAGGAAGAAGAATCATAGTACCATCATAAAAAATCCTACTGGTAAAAGATGACTTAAAATTTATTTTGTTCAACAGTTTATTTAAATACGGCTAGTCAGGTGGTCACCATTTATACATTCTCATCATGTGGCAGCAGTGCAATGCATAAAAACCTGCAAACGGGTCAAGCATGAGAATGTGGAAACAAATGGGATCTAAAGCAGTAACAAATCATTGTCTGATTAGTTATCTTCCTCAAAATTTGACCTGACCATTTATTATGACCTTTAATATTATTATTTAATTTTAAATGGTCTAGTGATGCACAGCACTTTTTATGGATATATGCAATACTGGTTCACTTGTTTTGTTTTTTTTGTTTTTTTTTTAACTTTCTCAATTTCATACATTTTGGGGAAGTATAAGCATAGTGGTAAATTATTCAGTTGCAGACCTTGAGATAGTGGCTTCAAGCTGGGCTCTATCCTATTTAAGCCCCTGAGCAAGGCCCGAATGTAGAAGCAAAGAGAGAAAGTAGCTCTGCCCATCATTAGGTAACTTTCATCATTCTGGATTTATAGGCTTTATCAGATGGAAAATACTCAATTTAAAACCAGTTAAGTACAGCAATTTTTTTTTTATTCAAAACATTGCTGAATTTGAATGTCTATTTGAAGTAAATCTCAAAAGATTAACAATAACAATATTGTTAACAATTAACAATAAAACATTTTTGTAGCTTTAACAGTTAACATATCAAAAGGAAAAAAAAATGAAAATGAAAACATTTACTCAAAGTTTGAGATGATAGCAATGCTAAATACATTTTGACATTTTGGAGATCTAGGGCTTTTGAAGATTCATTAATCCATAGATAAAAGCAGAACTTTCAGGTGGGCCAAAAATGTCAAAAAGCTGACAGCCCAATAATTGTTGAAAATATAAACTCCAAATAGCCATCCATGAAGTGGCAACCTGTCCAAGGTGTTTGGACCTGCCTTCCCCTTTACCTGCCTTCCCCTTTAAAGCAAACTTCTTAAAGAACTGCATGAGTTAGTGGAATACTTGTAAAATGTATGCTTTTGGAACAGGTGCACGTGTCCATGAGTGACTCTGAATCCTAAAGAGCACCTTGTGGTAGAATTGAGCAAGTAGGAGATTGTGGTTTATGATACTGTATGATATTTATCTATAAACACAGCTATGAAGACTCAGCAAAAAAACTCAAGGAAGCTCCAATGAGAGGAAGGAGTAATGAATCCAATGAAACTGAAGGAATAAACTTAAGACAAAACCTGTTATGGCTTAACTAGATTTGGTAATTAGGTAATTTTTTATTAACTACTCATAATGAAAAATCAGTTATGCAGCACCGACTCCTCAATGACCAACACCAACTTCCAAATCTCTCTTAATGCCTCCATAACATTACAATATTGAATTCAACCAAGGAACCCTTAAGCTAGGTCAGCCAGTCCCCGGAAAAATAAATACACTTGAAGGGGAAATTGGAATTGACTGTTTTATGCATGTCTATTTCCCCTGATACAAAAGCCTGTGAAAGCTCTGCCGTCAAACCAGGCTACCTGCCCAAAGGGGCACACTAATGAATGCAGGTATCATATAAGGAATAACAATGAGCATACAATTTTTGTCATTACTACTGTAAAAATAATTGCTGCTTACGCAGATCTAAACAGTATATTAGTCTGTAATTAGCCAATAACTGAGTTATAGGGCAAAATTAAAAAATAATCATGCAAAGGCTTGCCACAATATGATTACGTCTTAATTCACATTTACCAGCGATAATGACAAATTACAAATGCAGCTTCAATCTGGAGAGAGAGCGCAAACATCTGCTATGATAAGGGCCGATTTGAATTTTGACACAGGATCAATTTGAGAGGGTCAATTCTCCAATGTCGCTACATTGAGGACTACTTAACACACAAGATAAACAGGGTGCCCATCAGGGGAGTGTTACTGTAGAATTATCATCACACAGTGATTGCCTATAAAAAAAAGAAACAAGAGGAGGTGATTCACACACATTAAAACCTAATTCAGAAAATTAGGCAAAACTGCAAAGTTTAGTAAAAAGGGGGGGGGGGGGGGGTCTTTCCAAAAAACTCACAATCAATCATTATCCTCTTCTGCACTGTCACACTTGAAGGAATGCAGAGAGAACACCCCAGACAACCATGACAAGTTCACAAAACAGTGTCTGCTTCAAGGTAGAGTGATAACGCATTTAGTGTCCCCACAGGGGCCAACTTAATTGCTTTTGTCTACTAAGTCAACATAATCTCTTTTTCCGTGCTATTAAAAAGTTACTTCACCAGTCACTAATTCGGTCCATCAAAAAGGGTTCCTTTCATTTCAAATCACTCATCTTTAATCTAGGCAAACTGACACTCTTAAGACTAGACTAGTAATAAGCTATTTGTTGCAGCATGTCACCCTAACTGCTCATGCAAGCTTTATTATTCTTCAAAGTAAAAGGGTATTTCTGCCAACTGTATTTCTGCATCTGCATATTATTTATTTGCTAGTATTTACATCTAGATATGTTAAAGTAAACCGAACATAGTGCCTTAGGTCTCCACATTCAGTTTTTCTAGAGAGAAAAAGTACTGGAGCAAAAAGTTGTAAATTAAAGTAAATGACAATGTACTGGATCGAGCTTGTGATGCAATGATTGAGCCAAATTGCTAGTCAGGCCAAACCTTTCCACACTTTTTCCATTTAAAGTGGAAAACAAAATGTTTGATTAATTTTATTAATTTTAAAGCTACCAACATGAGTTAAGAATGATTGATTCTGCTCCAGAAGCAGGTATGCAACGCTTCACTGTGCTTCACAAATGAACTTGTATCATAAGCATATCTTCCCCCCCCCCCCCTTTGGCCCTTCCATCACTTCCGTAGAGAATAATTTGTGTCTCATCATTCCATAAAATCTGGTTTAAGAATCTTGGTGGCATAAATTTGCATTTATCATGCATTATTCTTTTCCCCCTTTAACAATTTCCACAATTTTCCAGCAGCTGCTGTTGTTTATTTTGACTTTGATGGCTTGATTTTTATAGTGCAGCATAGCCATGGTTTCCTTCTTTTTCAAGAAATTAATTAATTCCTTTTTTTTTGGCTATGCCCAAAATTTGTTAAATACTTCTTATGGATGTTCCATTTTCTCAAAACTAAATGATTTTCCCTCCCATAGACAGCTCTTTGGACTTCCTGTTGTTTTTCTTTTTAAAAAGAAATGCAGTATTCACAGCAGAAATCCAACCTTCGACAGAGCAGAGGTACTTCGGTCAATTGAAAAACTGCCTGGTACGATACAAAAGGGGCTGTTTTCTATACTATTTTACATATCTAGATGTATATACCAGGAAATAAAAGCTGAAAATCTTCACGTCACCTTTATCTTTTGATCTCGGTATATTGAGTACTAGAAAACCTGTTTGGCATAACAGCTACCCTCTCGTTTCAGATCCTAGCTGCCTGATTGCTACCCGTTTCTAGATTTAAAAACAAAGCATGTGCACAGGTGGGATTCTTATATGGTGTCCCACACAATTCTGTTATTGGACCCATTATTTACATTATGCCACTGCATGGCGTTATATATAAATAAGGCAACTCAGTAACTTTCACTGCAAAAGTGAAACAAGCTAAGTGGTATTGAGCATGGAAAATTATTTTTTACAATTTTCCCCCCAAGAGTAGATGCATCCTGAAGTTTCCCTGCTTTAAATCTGCCATGTTCATCGATACATCTTGATGGCAATTTTACATCAATCATCATTTAATGTACAGCTAGGTAACATTACAAGAAGATCCCCTTTTCCTTTTTGAAATATTGCAATGTACTGTTTTAAAATGCACTGCAATTACAGAATTCAGAAATATTAGCTTATGCCTTCACCATCTCAAGGCTTGATAACGGTCCATGTTTGTTTCAGTAAGAGTTAACCAGCTTCAGTTTTGCAGGATACAGCAGCTAGAGGCCTAACATGTAATTGAAAGAAAAAGTAACTGTCATTGTGAAACACATTCTCTGCATTTAACCCATACACACCATGCAGCAGTGTGCAGATAAATCCAGTGACCGGAGAAGCAGTGATGGGGACAGGATCCTTCTCATGGGTACCTCATGGTATCCTACTGGTTCTGGATTCAAATCTACAACCTTTCAATTCTGGGGCCTGGTCCCTAACCACTATTTTGTCATATTACAAAATTCTTCTAGACATATCAACTCTGATAGGCCCCTCAGGGAAAAATACTATTTGAACCTTCTTAAGGCTATCTTGGATAACAAAATCTCTATTAGTATGTAGAATTAATGAAGCTACAAGGTTACAGCTTTTTTGTCAGTGCTAGTGCTAACCAGTGTGTTTCTTGGATGAGCTTGCCTGCCATTCAGACCAGCTCAATCACTATAGAGCTTTCTGCAAGTCATTTTCCCTCTTGCTTTGCCAGAATGACTGACCTTTATGCCTCAATCAAGCTCCTGATTGAAACTAGAACTTTGCAGTCCAACATTATTCACTTGCCTCTTCTTTACTCATTCATACTATTGCGCACATTGCAATCAGATTTAATTCTCATCAAAGCTGCAGTCATTGGTTGTCACTGATTTATATTAATCATTTTGCCTAATGACGGGTTCACTCTTTTGTTTATTATTCATTATCTCTTATTTTTATCCATATTGTTCTTGCTCCTTGAGAATATAGCCAGACATGCTTGTTTAGGTAATCTCACTTTAATGCCAGGGTATGTTAAAACTGTATATTTATCTCACACACACACACACACACACACACACACACACACACACACACACACACACACACACACACACACACACACACACGTATTATATAAATATAAATAAATAAAAAGGCACAGAAAGCTGTTCAAGCTTGCAAACTTGAACAGTCAAAGTATACAATAAAACTGTAAAGTTGAACAAGAATGTTTTGGTTTTCAAAGTTCAGTTGGACCATGAACAAGCCATCAAAACCCTGTGAACTCTGGTTTTACAATAAAGCTCACAATAACCTCTTCTTTACTGCTTCAAGTCCCTTGTGGAACATGGGCCCTCCAAAAAAATCCTCAAGCACACATGATTTTGGGCAATCATTTTCAGTTCACCCCACAATATGCTGCATTTCTTAATTTCTTCCTAGCATGACCATCTCCAGGTGGCCTTGCTTTCACCATTCTGTCCTTGATGTTTTTCACCTGTCCCAACCATGACTGAAATAACATGGCTTAGCCATGTAAATGAGTTGGCAACTTTCAGGGCAAGGTTTGTTTGTTCCTTTGCACATGTTGGTTTTTCTGGTACGTTGGCAAAGTCATCACCTAACATCCACCAGATTCCTGACTGTTCTCACCTAAAAGTTCCCTGTGTACTTACTGAGGTGGATCATTTGGCAGGTGGTGCCATGATACAGCTACTTGGTAGTAATCGTGAATATATGAGGAATTCCATAAGTGGTGGAGTTTTCAAATGGTATCACCACACATTCCCTTGATTGCCACTCCAACAACTGTTTAATGATGATCTGAAGCATGGCAGTTTGGTCAGTGCAGTAAATGGCTTTTATAAAACCATTCAAGAATGATGTAGGTCAGCAGTTTACATGGAACTGACAGCAGCATTATCTGGCACCAGTTCATAAAGAATTATAGGTCTCCTTTTTTTGGAGTTTTACTAGATGGACCTTCTTCCAGTCTGCAGGTATCCTACCCACATTCCAGATTTTCTCACCTCTTCTGGTGTTTATGAACAGTGGAGTTTACAGTGTGACAGTAAATTTAATAATATCACAATTAAACTGAGCCAATAGAACAATGAAGTGTCATTCACTGTATAAATTAATGCCCAAATTAAATATGAATGCTGCATGTCAACACAGCAGTGGTGATCCTGTCTTTGTGGGCTGATGGTGTTAACAACTATTCTACCCAAAAAATAGGTTAGTTTTAATTTACATGAGCAGGTACTCAAAAAAATAAATATATTGATGCTGAAAGCAAAAGTAAGGAAACTAACTCTTTAATATCACTGATTACTGAACGTTCCACATACTACTAGTGTCTATTACCATCGCCATTTACTACCATAATGAAAAAGCAAAGTCACATCCAATTCAACCATCAATTTTTTTAAAAGACACTAGCTTAGCAAACTATTTCATTTAAATCTTGTTACAGTGGTACATGTAAGGGGATGGGAAATATTAGGAAACAAGTGAATGGTCAGTTTCTGAAGCTGATGTATTGAAAGCAGGAAATATAAGTCAAGAAACTTTGAATCTCAACAAGAAACCACATTGTGATGGAAAAAATGACTGTCAGAGATTCTCCAAAATAGTATGTTAGGTGGAGCATTCCAGCTAAGCTGTAGTTTGTACCCCAAAAGTGATTAAAGGAGGAACAACAGTGAACCGATGACAGGTTACTCAAAGCTTCACTGATTTGAGTGAGGAGCTAAGGCTATTCTCTCTGATCTGTTATTTCATGCAGGTTATGCTTGAAAGGTGTTGTAACAAAAAGTGCATACACACAAACCAGTCAGAGTTACCAGGCTATCCCCTCTACCCTGCCAAAACTGCCTACAATGCACGAGGGACCAAAATTTACACAAATGGGACGAAAAGGATTGATCATTAATCTCTGAAAATGATAGCATCAGAACACAAAAAGCAAGCAGGCAGAGGCAGTGTGATACTCTGGGCAATATTTTGTCTGAAAACCTTGACTTCACTTTAACCCACTACCTAAACACTGTCACATAAACGTTTATGGTGCTTCCTAATGGCAGTAGTCACTTTCAGCTGAATCATGCATCCTGACTGCAAAATGCTTCAGGAATGGATTCAGGAATACAAAGAGTTCAAGATGTTCCTATTGTGCAGTTTAGAGGACTTATCAAGAGCAGATTCCACAGCAGAACTGTGGTGGCACAACATGAACAAAACAAACACATTATTAGGCTTTTAGTTTAAATGTTATGGCTCACAGTTTATATGAAATAAATCCCACAACTACCAGACAAGCTCTCCATTCATTTATCATGTGAAACACAGGAGAGAGTTGAGGAAACAACATATCTGATGAAATCCCTAAAGTGCAACATGCCTTTTGCTTTATATGTTTATATTCACAAAGCAAAACAAAGAAAACAAAACTGACGCATAACTAACACCATCCGAGTGAAGTGTGAAGGTGAGCAGCGCGTGGCCGATACTGCATGTATTAAACTCCTGCCCCCTCCGAGAGAAACTAAACAGCGCTCCAGGACACTTCTGTGTTTCAGGTCGGTGACTCCAGACCTCAGCAAAAACATTGCGCTGTTTTGAATGGACTTTTCTGAAAGCTGAATGCAGAAAATAACTGCTACCTGAGCTCAAGTGGAACAGACAGACGGACGGACAGACAGCTCCAATATCGCAACACTCTGCGGGCTCCATCGTTGTTTTTACTACATATCCCTTACAGGGAAGAGGAAAGCGGACTTTGTTTACTTACTTTTACCGAGAGCAGACTGTGTGGCAGCGCTGGAAACTTTTTGGACTTCTCTCACCTGGCGCAGGTAAAGGCAGCCCGCACCTCATCTACTTCCGACACACCTGCCAAACCTGTCGCCACTTAACTTTTGTCTTAAAGGACCCCAAGCACAACAAACTCCCAAAAAGTCCATTTCTCACTATGTGTAACCAACAAATGATATTAAATGTATTATTAGAAATTTTAAAGGCTTTTATTCCTGCAAAACACAGAGTCTCTTGTATAACGTTTCCCCATTTTGGATCAGGCGACATTTGGACAGATGAAAGAGAATGACGTCGGCTACAGTAACGAGGACCCCCCGGAGTTCAGTCACAGCGCTCAGAGAAAGAAACGCGACCGCGACCAGCTGTCTAAAGTTATCAACTCTGCCCGGTTCACCCTGTCTGTTCTCTCGCTGCTCCTTTGTGTAATTTGTTAGAGCAAATTCAATGATAATTTACATCCCGAGGGCAATAAGAATATGTGATTCTGATGAACTCAGTTTTATGATAGAAAGAAATGATGGCATTAGAATTGTGTTCACGTTCTGGGCAGTGTGTTAATGTTGTGTAAGGTGGGTTTTTCTGTAAGGATGTATTCAGAATAGTGCTGTACTTTTTAGTACTAATCCTGTAAAATTGGATTCATCTATCTATCTGTCAGTCTGTCTGTCTGTCTTTCTTTCTAGTATAAGAACTAGGCCCTGACGTGTGTGCATGTGTTTCCTATGATTATAGATATAAGCTGTGCCCACTTTCAACAAAAGCACACCACAAGTGGTGTGGAAACACCCTTGACTGGTCCCCAGTCCACTGTGGTGCAGAATACTTACTACAGTTGGGGAGCAGTGGCCTAGTGGTTAGGGAGTTGCCCTCGCATCAGAAGATTCTGGGTTCGATTCCCACCAGTAGGTTTCCCTGAGGTACCCACCGCCACTGCTCCCCGGGCCCTTTCCATAGCTGCATGGTGTTTACATGGGTTAACCGCAGAGGTCCAATTTTGTTGTGGTTCACTGTGTGCTGTGCTGTGACCTCGCAATGACAAGGGTTTTCACTTTTCACTTTCAATGTATTACCATTATTACGATTCAGGCTTATGTGATGGCTATTTCAACCTGAACCATACTAAAAACCTGTGGGTGAGCTTAAAATTATTCATAAGAGAGCAGTTAGATCACTGGATGATCTGGAGAGATCTGTTTTCCACTACGCTTTGGAGTGTCTGTGTGAATTTATGCTCATTCATCCTGAAGAGTAATTGGGAAGTAAAGCACTGATTTTGAACAAGAAAGCCTGGTTCCTCTTCGTTCTAGTTCATCCCAAAGGTGTTCATTGGGGTTGACTTCTGGGTTCTGTGTGTTCAAGTTGCTTTGTGCACAGTGTAAGGCTAGAATAGAAAAGGGCCCAAGCTGGTCCCACAACGTTGGAAGGATACAGTTGTCCATACCAAGCATAGAGATAAAGCATAAAGATTTCCCCTTAACTGGAACTAAGGAGCCCTTCAACCCTTGAAAAGCCACCCATACCATTACCCCTCTTCCACCAAAATTCACTGTAGGCATGACACAGTCAGGTAAAATATTGTTGCAAATCCAGACTCGTTCATTATCTGCAAGATTTCAAGGGAGAAGTGTAATTTGTCACTCCACAGAACAGGTGCCCAGTGCACCTGAGTCCAGTGGCAGCATGCTTCAAACCACTCCTTTCAGCGCTTGGCAATGCAAGGCTTGCATGCAACTAGTTGGCAACTGAAACCTGTTCCCTTAACCTCTTGGTGCAAAATTTTTATGCCAAAGGAAGTTATTGAGTCAACAGAGCATTGCTGAATTTTGGGTACTATGCACCTCAACACTCCCAAGTATTGTTGAACCCAAATACTTGTTGATCCCAAGTATTTAAATTCCTCCACCTGCGTCACCTCTACTCCCTGTATCTTAACAATTACACTTTCCTCTTTAATATTCATACTCATGTATTCTGTCTTTGTCCTATTCACTTTCATTCCTCTCCTCTCTAGGGCATATCTCCATCTCTCCAGGTTCTCCTCAAGGTGCCAATTTACCATTGCAAACAAGATTGGGATCAGCGCTGATCCTTAATGTGATCCAGTCTCTACTTTAAATGTATCCGTCACTCCTACTGCAGACTTCACCACTGTCACACTGCCCTCATACATATCCTGAACTACCCTCACATACTTCTGTGTCACTTATATGAGTTCCTCATATAAAACCATAACATCTCACTAAGCACGCAATGTTCACAAAGGCACAATGCACCTCCTTCTGACCAACTCTGTACTTCTCCATCAACACCCTTGGAGCAAACATTGCATCAGTTGTGCTCTTTCTTGGCATAACCCTATACTGCTGCTCACTAACTGCCTATTTTCTTAACCTAGCTTCACTACTGGTCCACAAAAGGTTGATTGTCAACAGAACAAGATACTGACTCTGTGAATGGAAGGTTTATAGCGATTTTTGAAAACAAGGATGGCTACATTGGTTTTTTTTTCTTTTTGAACTGCCAGAAATTTTTATTTGTACACTTTGATTTGTTTATTTATTATTCTGATTTGAACAGATGAAAAAAAAAAAATTTGTTTATTTAGTTGCATAACAATTCTGCGCACTAACAGCCGTGGTTGAACCGGGCCTCAGTGCCCTGTCAAATGCCGTCATGATGTAACCCTCCCCATGTATCCAGGCTTGAGACCAGCATGAATAAATACACTGGCTTGTGCATCCCTAGTGGCTGGGTCAATCCAAATAATAATAATGTTATGGGGCAGTGGTGGCCTTGTGGTTAGGGCGTTGGCCACATGATCGGAGGATCAGGGGTTCAAACCCCTTCCCAATGGGTTGCCCTGAGGTACCCTTGAGCAAGGTGCTGTCCCCGTCAAGCTCCTCCCTGCGATGGGCTGGCGACCTGTCCAGGGTGTATCCCTCGTCCTTTGCCCTGTGTGAACTGGGATGGGCTCCAGCATGGCTCATGACCCTGTTGGGACAAGCAGCAGAAAATGACATGACTGAATTATTATTATAATAATATCATTTTTGTTGTTGTTCTTTTTCTTCTAGTATTTCAGAACTGGTAGGACATCATAACGGTGTTTGTCATTAATATCTCAGAATTTCTACTAATGTGAATACTCTATTAACAATAAATAGTAAATAGTGTTTTAATAGCAGCAGGGTAGTGGTGCTGGGGGGTGTCACAAGGATGGAGTACTGTGACAG
Source organism: Hepsetus odoe (assembly GCA_017165825.1). Classification (NCBI taxonomy): domain Eukaryota; kingdom Metazoa; phylum Chordata; class Actinopteri; order Characiformes; family Hepsetidae; genus Hepsetus; species Hepsetus odoe. The sequence goes on along the minus strand of CM029374.1, from coordinate 12,595,802 downwards.
TATCGTTCCTGCTGTTGTAAATGATATATTAAGTTACAGGAACCAACTGTGATCTTGTGGCTTTATGTTGTTACTGAGTGAATAAAATCCTGTTTTTTCATTACTCATAGGGTGAAAGGCAGAGAAACAGTTTTGACACATCGCCAGTCCAGCACAGGGCAAATGTGTACACTCACACTTACACCTAGGGAAAAATCCATCTTCAGGTCTTTGGAGTGCTGAAGGGAAGCAGAGCATCCAGAAGAAACACACTATGGGGTAACTTGTGCATATATATATATATATATATATATATATATATATATATATATATATATTTATTTATTTATTTATGCACCAACCTCTGCAAATGTATTGTAGCAGCAAGGTCAATTCATTTGTTTTTGCACTGAAGACATTTGTATTCAAGATGAATATGATTTTTTGGCTGGTATTTGCACCTAGATTAAATGACATCTGAAAAATATTGGAAAAATGAGAGACTGACAGGTGTATGTTGTCACACAGGTGTGTCCTGTTAGATTGATTGCTCAAACAATCAAACCCAGATGTCTTCTGTGTACAGAAAAACTTTTAGAGAGGGCTGTGTTTTGGTAAATTTCTATTATTATTATTATTATTATTATTATTATTGCATGTTTCAATATTCAAAATGAAATTATTTTCAGTTTCCAGAAGCATTCAGTGCCCTTATTTGAACCTATAAAAAGGGCAACAGAGGCTATTTGTCACAAAAATATTTACGCTCTTGTATAAATAATCAGGATAATCAGCACATGGTTTGGTGCATTGAAAGGACTTTGTGTTTGAACATCATGACCTTAATATGACATTCCTTAAATAAGAAAATGTTTGTTGGGCTGTATATCAGGGTGTTCTTCCCTTTCACAATATGACAGTTTTTCTCCTCTGAGTTTGTCAGTACACATCATGTGCTTCAGATTGTCAGTGGCTCATGATGCTTATTGTTTAGTGTCTAATTGTGGCTTTATACAGTGTAAAAAGGTTTTGTCAGTTAAACCTAAAAAAGAATGACACTGTGCAACTGTGTTGAGTTTATTCAACACAGTAAACACAGCAAATCTAAAATGCTTGAATGAAACACTACAAAGCAAAGCTTTACTTTACATGAAAAGCCAAATCTAATTTCAAATGTTAAAAACAGTTGCATGCAATTCCAACTTTCAATGTAAAACATTCGGACATATCTTAAACCCAGTCCAAATGTCTGTTTATTGTTTTAGTCTTTTTATCAACTAAGGTTAAGGTAGTGCGGTCAACAAGAAGCTTGCGAAACTGCACCTATGTGTTGACAGCAGTAGGTGTAGTGTGTTGACAGGAATCCTCTCTGTGTTTTGTCATCTGTAGAAAAGCCCACCATCCTGCCAAATGTGCTTAACTCTCTATAGTAACATATAGCAGAAGTAAAATATGAAAGGTCATGTACACAGATCAGCCACAGCATTAAAACCACTGACAGATGAAATAAGTCACACTGATTATCTCGTTATAATGGTACCTGTCAAAGACATTATATATATGACAGCAAGTGAACAGTCAGTTGTTAAAGTTGATGGTTTGAGTGCAGGTAAAATGGGCAAGTGAAAGAATTTGATGGACTTTGACAACAGATAATTATTATGGGTAGATGACTGCATTAGAGCATCTCCAAAACAACAGGCCTTGTAGAATGTGTCCAATATTCACTGGCTGCCTACCAAAAATGAAGGACACCTGGTGAACTTCAGGGTCAATGGAGCCCAAGGTTGAAAGGTGGGATCTCTATGAATCAGACTAGTTTGTCCCAAAGGGTCCGACTGGATTAAAATTTTGGGAATTTGGAACTTGTTTTCTTGTTCCCTCAAATCCTTATCTGAATTTTTTTTTTTTTTTTTTCTAGTGTGGCAAAGAGCATTAAGCTGCTAATGGAGGCCCCCTTGATTAGGGAGTATTATTGGAGAACAACAATTGAGATGGTATGTGATAAAGTAAAATAAACACCAGGACCCTACACACTTACAGACTGCATATATACACTCCTATATATGAGGGAAGTAAAAATATTTGACTAGAAATATCCAAGAGTGACGTGTGTCTAGGAATTTCAACAGTCTTTCATTTGGACCTGTGCCATATCTTATATGCTTGGAAAAACAGACAAACTGGCTTGTCATGCATGCTGTGGCACTCAGCAAAAAATGAGGTTGTCCTGGCAGAGAGTACATACACGCACTAAAGAACGTATGCATGCACGCAAATGTGAATCATTCCACATGAATCACCTAATCCAGCTCCACAGTTGTCAGGTTCTTATTTCCTTAAGCAAGTTGGGTATGCCACCACAGTAGCAGATTTCTCTGCCCTGCCGAGAAAGACCAAATAAAGATGCACTGACTGCTCCTGTCTGGGTTTTATACAGCCACCCCCTCAGATGTCACTCATCCACACCCAGCTATGCAAGAAATGTAACAAGTGTCTCTTTCTTGTTGCCTGCTAGGGTGCATCTGAGGCCTGGAAATGGCACCTGCATGCAACATGTGGGAAAAAGTAGCAGAGAAATACAATAGGCCTCATGGTGATCATGCAATTCATTGGTTTAAAAATGTCAGCTTGCTACTACTGCTATCAAAGGGTGCATGGGGAATAACCAACTTGCTGATTAAAACATTTACACAATTAAATACACAATTAAAACACAATTAATCTACACATGGTTCTTTTCAAGCTCTTTGAAGTCTGAAACTACAGAGATTGTTGTTCTTTTCTTAAATAAATGTTTTACATTGTAGGTGGAAGTACATCTGTCTCAACCTCACCTGTCAAACTATATCTGTATCCCTTTTCACTTTTCACAGAATGAGACAATGAAAACAAACAGCAGATAGCGGATTAAATGAAAAGATTCTCCTGCCAGAGGTCTAGATAGTAGTATATGTTGGCCCCGCTGAGTTGACCCCAAGTTTTTCTCTGCCCCTTCCTGCTGTGCTGGCTCCTAGCATCTCTGAGCTGTCTTCAGACTTCACTTTTTTATTTAGTCATACTACAATCAGGCATTTCCCAAAGGCTTCACATTACATTTGCCATGCCTGTGACAAACAATAAAAGTGATTCAATGGCTGAAGAATGAGTGTGTTGTTGATATTTGTAATTTTTGGGGGAGTCTCAATCAGATTGTAAGACCTTTGGCCACAGACAATATTGTGGGTATTCTGAATGTAATTTTTATGCACATCTCATGCCATGATTTCTTGTCCATATGGAAAATAAGTAAAGTCATCAGTATATGCTTTATGAGGGATATATAGATATCTTTTCTAGCAAATGTTACAAATAACCCTTTATTTGTAACCCTTACCCTCTGTTTACCCTGCCCTTAAGGTAAATTCCCCTTTCTCCACTTTCTCCACAGAAATGTGCTACAATGGAGCCACAATCAAAGCTTGTTCATTTAAAGTAGAGATGTGTGTTTTAAATGTATAAAAATTGATTGATCTGGCTTAAATGTTTTTGAAATTATAAGCAAAATCAATATGTGTTCATGGCCTAGTGGGTAGGGCGTTGGCCGGAGGATCGGGGGTTCGAACCCCTTCCCAATGGGTTGCCCTGAGGTACCCTTGAGCAAGGTGCCGTCCCCGTCCCGCTCCTCCCTGCGATGGGCTGGCGACCTGTCCAGGGTGCGTCCCCTGTCCTCGCCCTGTGTGCGCTGGGTTGGACACCAGCACTCCCCCGCGACCCCGTTTGGGACAGGCGGCAGAAAATGGATGGATGGACATCTCTTGCAACAATCTAAGCATCCTAATAGTTTTTATTGTCTGGCATTTCTTCTAGTGGAAGGTAGAGAGTTATTTCCTAAGCCTGGTCCTGGAGGCCCAGAGTATTTTCCCTTTTTATTGTTTGTTTTTTTTTTTTTAAGTTGAAGCAGGTGTGTTTAGAGCAGAGAAATAGTAAAACATGCAAGGAGAGGATCAACAGCCAAGAACAATATAAAAAAAAGGCTGTAAGCAGGAAGAGAAGAATTGTAGAATTGTATTTTTATATAGCTAATTGCAATTGCAAAGTTGGGATGTAGGATATAAGAGACTATACATCTGTAGGAGAAGTTATCAGACAAACCTTTTTTTAGTTTACTATATATGTGTTGATTTGTTTATTTGGTTTGATGGAAATGTATAGCATTTTTTTGATTTTTATTGTTTTTAAACCTACAGTTTAGCACCAGTAGTAGTATCTTTTTTCCTACTTTCCATTTCTTAAAATCAGTAATGATGCTGATTAAAAGTGATTGTGACGTCATTGCATTGCTTAAAAATTTGGCCAGTGGGGGTTAGTTAATAAATATTTAAATAAAATAAGATTAAATATGAAGATATCTAGTGCATATTGAAAAAAGTAACTTTCAGTGCTTAATATAAGCATTTATATCTTACTTACAATATACATTATTCGGTTTTCAATTGAAAGCGTAGGTTGTTTTTTTTATCACTGCAGTCTTCAAAGAAGAATATATATATTGAATTCCTTTCGGCATATACACTGTGACTTACACATCAAACATACTAGCCATGATGGTAGATTGCATTCAACCCTCAAAGATCACAGTTTGAGATTGCAGTATTGCATGCTGCCGACAGCCAATGTTTGAATTTTAAGTTATAGAATTCAACTTGACATAGGGGACTTTTCAGTTCCAGTCAGTGTCAAAGGTCCCATATTCTACATTTTTCTAACATTTCACTTTTTCCCTGAAGTCCATTTATTATGTTTATCTGTGTTTATGGGCCAAAACCAGTAATAATTCATTGTTACATGACCATTTTCCAATCTCTCTTTATCCCTGAGGCTGTTTTTATTTCCTTCTGCTTTAAGACTGATATATGTTAATAAGCCTTGTGTTAATGGGATCATCTCATTTAAAATGCAGTTTGAGGGAAAAACTGTTACAGCATGAACGAGTTTGCTGGATAGGCAGGTATAAAGTCCATAAATGCTGCTTCCCATGATATCGCAGAAACACTCATTTAAAGTTTGGATAGATTGGGGCCAATATAGACATAGGTAATGAAAATTATATTTTGAAAGTTTTTCCATTGTAAATCAGACTCTTTTATTGTTGGAAAAAATAAGAGGATGTTCGTCTTTCCAGATGGGCCCTTTAAGTATTGCAATGGACATTGTTACATGAGCAATAGGCTGATGAGTTTCAGTCATTGGTTGGGTGAACTCAGTAGCTTCTGTCAGTCTAAGAACACAAGGGGAACCTAATTTTGGCTGCATATATCTGTACATATTTTGTGAACATTAAGTAACTGCTTTAGATTGTACAAAAGTGGCACTGTTAACTTTTATGCTGCAAATAGTGCACAAATCTGTCAATTCTTCAGGGGTAAATTCTACAGGGTCACTACTTTGAACATTCTCAGATCATGTGCTTCCCAAAGGTCCAGTCCAGTAATCAGCTTATGGAGTTCCTTGAATGCTTCATGTCACTTTGAGAAGAATTAATGTTTTCCAGAGGCCTGTTAACCAGTGTGAGAAAAAGCGCATGCTTTGAGCTTAAAATGACATTTTTGTGCTTAGAACTTGTGCAGCATATCTAGAGAAAGGCCAGTGTAAATGTTAAATGCTAAATTTTAACACATTATGTTTTCAAATTTGGTTTAGTATTCTGTTGGTCCACACCACCGGGTGCTGCTGTCACTGCTGTGCCAGAGTGGAGTAAAACAGGACAACTATGGCTAACCAAATTAGTTGATCATTTTACCTCTTAATTACACCCACTGTTCCATGAATATTACGCATGAGGTCACACATCATGGTAACTGCAGTCTAATCATGTCTTATAATGATGCCATTACATCATATAATTGCAAAAATAATGGCATGATATCTGTAGGAGAAAATAAAAATGACTACACGTAAATTCCATCCCAGGTAACAGTTGACATTTAATGTAAAAAAAAATGCAGTCACTCAGCTTTGTTTGTACATCAAAGAACGCATTCTGTCGTCATGCATCACCAATCTAATGCTAAATCCAAAGAAAGCTATGCTTATCAAATCTGACATACATAAGCACAGCCTTTACTTGAAATGCGTTAAAAATAATAACATGGCTATCAACAAAGGTATGTCTAGAGGATGTCTGTCACACCAGCTCAGAGCCAAACGTAGCTTCTGCCAATGCACATTGCACTGTCAAAACGCTTAAGGAACAGGTCACTTGCCTACTAGCATAACAGAAATGTTACATTTAAAGTGTAAAGTGTAAAAATGTAAAGTGACCTTGGGTTTGAAAAAAGGTGCTAATAAAAATTATTGTCATTATCCATCCATCCATTATCTGCCGCTTGTCCCAAACGGGGTCGTGGGGGAGTGCTAGTGTCCAACCCAGCGCACACAGGGCGAGGACGGGGGACGCACCCTGGACAGGTCGCCAGCCCATCGCAGGGAGGAGCGGGACGGGGACGGCACCTTGCTCAAGGGTACCTCAGGGCAACCCATTGGGAAGGGGTCCGAACCCCTGATCCTCCGATCATGTGGCCAACACCCTACCTACTAGGCCACCGCTGCCCTATTATCATCATTATTATTATTATTATTATTATTATTATTATTTAGAAAACAGCGAAGTGGCCCATATGAACTGAACGTTGACACAAATTACCATTCTGTGTGTCTTAATCTACAACAGGTAATAGCACCCTTTTGCTTCAAAGATCAGTTTAATTAATCGTTTCAATTTTTTAAATCCATTTCAATATCATTTTAACCCAAAGCAGGTAGCTTATGCAAGCACATAATAGACAAATGAATTTCATTCCATTTCTGAGGTTCTAATATATAGTAATTCACATCAACATTTTTCATTGGCTTGCTGCTATATATGGGAGTCCATTCTGTAAATCTGACCCTATTCCACTATTTAGAATGGTCACATGTCAATCACCTATGCCCCATATTAAACATTGCATTACTGTTTTACTTTCTTACCGTGCTTTGGCTCCCACCCAAATCAATAGTCAGACCAGCTAAACCACAGTGTTGGCAGCTAAAGCTAGTGGGAGTTCCCCAAGGAGAGAGAGAGAGAGAGACAGAGAGGGCGAGAAAAAAGTGTGGGGGGACTGTCTCAGTAGACAGAAGTACTGAAATACTCTGTGCATTATTTTGCAGTTTGTTTGCTTGTAAACGAAATAGTGCTGCTGACATTGAGCAAACCCTGAGGAACTGTTATATAAACTGTTATTCAAAAAGTACTTTCACATCTTCACATTATGCGCTATTTGCTTTCATAGGATTGAGATTTGAGGATAAAGATATGAAAGCAAGGAAAGTATTTTCCTAACTTATGTCAACTCAATGTAAAAACTGGAATCTGAGGAGATCTTTCATCACAGTCAGCTTCTTTTTGCCAAAATGCCTCAATTAAACACATAAGCTGCCTGTCTGCCTCAGTCCTCTAAAGTAATCTTCCCTCTTGCCTTTCCCTCGTGTTATCATTCATTTGTTAATGGCCATCTTCACACGCAACATGCCTTTGATGGGACTCCTTATGAATTTACAGCTGTTATCTAATTGGACTGGCCTTTAATGTTCATAATTGCATGTTTGTTGTGAGGCTTTTCTCATGGCTGTCTCTCGATTGAAGAATTTCTATAAACTTGTTAGACGGAGCGCTACTTTGGCATGCCTGGGCACATTACATGGGGTAGTTCTGTGGGCGCTGTGGGCTAGGGGTCCAATGTGTGCCAATTGAAAGCCTTCCATTAAGCTGGAAAACAAGAGAAAGTGTTATAGTAGTGTGGAAACAAGGGCTATTTCACACACAAACCACATGGCAATGGACAGCAAAGGTGCACGCTTCCCAGAGGCCGTTGCTCAGTCAAGCAACGCTGCTTCATCTGCCTGATTTACCAAAGCGCTAAGCATGAATAACGTTTTTGCCTTGTGTAATACCAGTAACAGGGTAAGTGATTGGTCAACAGGCGTGCAACTTGCCAGTGCGCACGCGTGTAATTGCTTTTGGCCACTTTAAATTTGGATGAGTCAGACTTGATGATCCACTGTGTGAAATCAGACAGGGAGAACGAGAGTTTATGTTAGTCATGCTCTCCAAATACCTCGGGGGCTGTCTCACAGCCTTGAGCAGACTTCATGCCATACCATTACACCCAAAGGATTTCTCAAATTGCAGCAGGTTGCTCCACTGGCATAATCATGTAGTTCTCTTATAGCTATTAGGTATATTCCAATGCAATTTGTCTGAGTGATACACATGCAGTGATAAATACTACCGCAGCCCGAAACTGAACTGTAGCACCCAAGTCCTTAATTTTGGCAGTGATCACATTTTCAGAGATAACATCAAACCCTTTTGAAAAGATTAAGTGTCTGTGGTTTGCTGTAAATCCTTGCTTTGCTTACTGCAATAAAGAAGTCCAATAAAGTATTATTATTATTTTCTTAAAGTCAAACACTGTCATTATCTGGGGCTAGGACATCAGTCAGAACCACAGTCAATATTTTCCCACATTTCTTTGATAATAGGAGTCAGTTATTATAAGACTTTGCCACTTTCTTACTTCAACACACACTCCATTTTATATAACAAACGTTTATTTAAAGATCATAGATATATTTTTTTATATTTACAGTATTTACATATTGCACTCTAGATGGGATGTGTATATGTTTGACAACAGCAACTGACAATAGCTTGAATATATAAATACATTATGTACCATGACATTCATATTCAGGTGAAGGATATTCCACCATCTTTCATTGAATAAACTGCGCCCAGCACTGTTCGTCGCTAGTCTCTGCCAAAAGAAATGTCTTGCAAATACAAAAAAAGGCAAAAATTCACCATGCAGTTTATAATTTGTTTGTTCGAAGGAGAGTAGCTGAGGCTGGAGGCTGGAGAGTGTTGGACGTGTTCTACCAAGCTAAATGACCAAGACTACTGGCACACAACCCGTGAAGGCATATTGATTGACACAAAGCATTTGCAGTGGACCATGTTGTCCACAGTCTTTTTGGCAGCAGGACATTTTTTCTTTTGCTTCTCTGTAAAACACCATCTCCACTTGCACCATCCAAAAGTTCAGTGGTAACATTGATTTCGTCATTCGACGAAGAGCAACAAGATACTGTATGTAGAAATCTATGCATGATTTCCATTAGTTTGGGAAGAAAAAAAAATGATGACAAGTATGGATTTTCAGAGTTCCCTGTTATTCTCTAAGGCACTTTTTTCCTTGTTCTCTTTATTTCTTCTGCACTGCTGAGCTCTGCAAAAAAGAGAGGACAGTTGACATTTAGTGAACCTTTTGCTTGGCTGCTGTAGAATTCCTTCCATTAAAATACAATGAAAACATGAGTTTCACTAATCTGTCTCACGCACATTACAGGGGGCTCATTTGCAAAAAGGCATAAATGCTGTCCACCTAACAGAACCTTAAATGCTCAACTTGTATTTATAGAATTAATATGCTCAGTAAAAATAAAATGAGTTACACAGTTTTGTGAGTTTTATGGAGGATCATGTCTTCCATAAAAATCTTATCATGATTCACGGTAATAAGTGCGTATAAGAACTGCGAGATCTCACTCCTTTAACTCCTTTAGCTCTGTGTGTGGGATACAACATACAGATGAATGCAAAGGTTTCAATACCTCCATTCAGTTTATGTGATTTGCACATTATCTACAGGAGCATTTTAATATGGTATTGTCTGCTCATTTAAGTCCAGTTTCCATTTTAAATACTATACATTAAATTTAGTTTCATCATAGATGAAAAATGGTCTTCTAAATGTTATGAAAGGGAATAATAAATACCCATTTCATGGGGCTTATATGCCCCATGAAATAATATAAATACACGCTGACACTGCACTGAGTCTGACACTGCAATGTTATAACATGGGCCAAAAAAGCTTCATGGTTATCATGCTAACTGAAACCTCTGGAAAACACTCTCTTTATTACATGCATACATTTTTCACCAGAACCTTGACCTGCAGTCCAACTTGAACCTCCTTTTACAGTTTTATCACTTCTACTAAGTGTGAGAAGCAAGCTCTATTGATAGAGACAGCATACGCTGAGCGGCCTACTGGTTCACCATGTCCATGATAACACATGATAAATGCTCTGAGAAAGCATTTCCTCAGCAAATACATTAAATCTAACATGACAGAGTAAAGAACAAGCATGTCAACACTATACTGTATGTTTTGAGTTAACAATTTACCAGCCAGGTCTATCCCTCTGAGCATCGCTGACTGCCTGCTAACCTTGTGAGTAGCCGAGCACATCGTTTATAATCTGCAAGGTAAGAAGAGTATACTGCATAAGTGTACATATACTGAATAGTGGCATGTAGCCGTTTGAAATGTTTATAAGTAACACAGACATCAGCACAGCAATATTGGACTTCTACAGCAGAAACTGTATGTTAAATGTGTGTCGTGACGTGTAGGGTGGTGGCACTTACAGGCTGGTATTGTGCAGTCCCTGGTATTATGATATAGTCTATAAAAGTGTTTGCTGCATTTGGGGCTAAAATAGAGAGGCCCTGGAACATAGAGAAACACATTCAATCTGGTGCTAATACACAAACACAAACAGGCATGATCAAGTGCACACAATACTACAAAGCACAACACAGCACACTGTAAAACTACTACGCTCTGCTCACCTGTTAAATGTTTCAGGAACTTTTCTTTTTGTCGCAGATCTCTGGGAAAAACCTCTATTGCAAAGGAAGAAGAAAAAAAAAAACAATTAGTCCTTTTTGATACTTGATGTATGAGGCATCTCAACTGGGTCACAAGTTAATAAGACATGAAAAACTAATCAAATGGGGGCACTACTAATGTGCACAAATATTTGAAATGCCCTGTCCACCCTCTCCCAAAATAACAGAGAATCTTCCTAAAAACAATAACAACAATATAATAGACAATAGATTTCATGAACCATATCAACTTGCTACGTGATGTATCTGATTCTAATGATTTGTCCCGAAAACATTCAACCCATTGCCTTTCTGTCACCCCACCATGTGCCATGCAAATAGCAGCCAGATGCTGCTGGACTACCTACCCAATACTTGATCATGCTGATAGGATTTGTTCACTTCATTCACTTCCCTCGTGTCAATGGAATAGTCTCTTTTGGGGGGATGCTGGCTGCTGGCCTGGCTGTGGTCTGTCTGCTGCTGCCGTGTTGTCCTGCCTGCATCCATCAGCAGTTCCAGGAGGCTGCTGCCCTCCCTGCTGCCTTTCCTGCACGAGCCAGCGGTCAAGATGACCAGTAGGAGTCCCACGCAGACTGGGGAGCGCAGTGCCCTCATAATGAAAGGTGAGGAGACCCCCCTCCCCTTACTGCCCTCTAGTCCTGCAGGACACAAGCAGGAAGAAAAGAAGGCTCTTCGATCAGGACCCAGCCATCCACAAGGTTAAGGCATCAGTGCCACCACATCTTTGGGACTTTTTCTTTACAGTGGCTCAGTATAGCAAAAGGAATGAAAGACATTTCAGTTACGCCCTGGCTACCTTTTCTCCTACTCTTTGCTTGGCATGAGGCTATGGCCAAGGAGACCAAGAAAGCAGCATCTAAAATTGGACTTTAAGCACCGTCCCATTTTGGAAAGCCCATGGAGGTCAAAGTAGAGCTCATTCAGCACGAACAATCAACTCAACAACCCACTAAACACCAGCAAAGGCTGAAAGGTTCCGCAACAAGACCTCCGTGCGCCTTTGCGCATTTTTACGCGCGACCCCTCCAGCGCAAAGCGAAGCTCGCACAAAGCGCAGCCCAATGTACCTGCTTTCGTCTGCAGCAGCCGGCCTGGCCTCCCCCGGTGTGTCCCACGAGTACAGCACACTCACACACACTCTGACACACTCACACACACACACCTCTCCAGGTAGGACTGCAGCACCGTCCCCAGCTCTAGTGCACCATGTCGGCAGCAGTGTCTCTTTTATAGCTTTATACGCGGCTCCTACTCGAGTGGGTGGAAAATAATAAGAGCCCGCTCCTTTCTCTCCCCCTCTCTCTCTCCTTCTTCTCCTTCTCCCCTCTCTCTCTCTCTCTCTCTCTCTCTCTCTCTCTCTCTCGAGCGCGCACTCTCTCTCCGGTGTCGCTGAAGTTTTTCTTTCTCCCACTCATCCGGCATGGGTTCCCTCACTTTTTATCCCCCGCCGCAGACGTGAGGACTTGTCCCATGTGGATTGTCCCATGTGGATGTCGTTCAGAGCTCTCTTTAAGAAACTCATTGTATTCTTTTCCTACCCCCCCCCCCCTCTCTCTCTCTCTCTTTCTCTCTCTCTCTCTCTCTCTCTCTCTCTCTCTCTGTCTCTCTCTCTCTGTCTCTCTCTCTCTCTGTCTGTCTGTCTCTCTGTCTCTGTCTCTCTACGTCCGCCTGGCAAAGAGGGACTCCTCCATTTCTCCACGTGTGCTCCAGGTAAAGTTTCTAAATACGATTTTTCTCTCTCGCGCCCGACTGCCCAAACAGAAGCAGCGCTCCTCAAACAGTCCTTTATCGCGCTCTCTCTCCTTTTTTCGTCTGTGGTCAACTTTCCAGCAGGCGATCCCTCCTTTACTTACATTCCCGAAGAGCAGCTGTGATTAGACGCGATTAGGCTTAAGCAGGCGCATGGCCCTGAGGACTGCGGCACGGAGTGTTGGCCCTGCTTTCGTTTACCCGAGGCCAACTTTTACCACTCCCTTTGCGTATAGAAAAAAGTTAATCACTCCTATTTCACTCTCCTCCTCTTTTTTTTTTTTTTTTGCTCTTTGAACAGATCTGCTCTAGGGTCAGGGGATATGGACCACATGCAGCCTCCCACCATTGCCTTTCCTGATGATAATCAGGATTATAAAGCTTTGGAAGTATTAAATAAACATGGTGGCGTGGTAGATCAGGTTGGGACAACAGCACCCAGACTTGTGAGGCATGCAAGTGGCTCAACAGTGCCACACAGTGAGTCTATATATAGCTTTAATAAATGATTCTGTTTTTCAAAGAATTTTAAGTATGTAGTAGAAATGGATGTGTTCTTTATAGGGGTAATCAAAATGTCAAAGCAATTTAAATGATAAGATGGAAATAAAGTTATAATATTGAATATGTTAATGGTGACGGGACCATTTGCGATGGTGGTGGAAGCAGAGGTTGCCATGTGCTCTATTCAGATGCAGTAATAAGTCAAAATTCCAGCCCACCTACATCTCTTCTTCAGACATCTGGTTCGTGTCACCCCCACTGTCAACATTTTTTGTCTAGAACAGATCACATTCAAACCACTCTGACTGATTTTATTTACAACATGGTCATTTAATAATTTACATTCACCTGACCCTCCTATCCAGAGGGACATTTCCTAACTACAGGGACAGTCCCCCAGGAGCAATTTGGGGTTAAGGGTTTTAATCAGGGACACAATGGTGGTAAGGTCAAGGTGGGATTCGAACCTGCGATCTCTTGGTCTGCAGGCGAGCCTACCGCTAGACCACCACCTTCCCTGCAGACATGCAATCATGCAGACATGCAGTCATGCAGACATCTTAAAAATGGGTCAAATTCCCTGATAAAAACAATCATTTGCATGATCAGCTTAATTTTATGTTATATTGATTGTACCCTTTCTGTGCAATGCTGACATTCAAATCTTGAAGTTAATACGCTGGAAGCACACACTGTTGAAATGTTAATGTTGGCAATGTAAAAATCGTGCCAGTGCACAAATTGTTATTCAGGAATTAATTAAGGAGCATGACAAAGGTGTTGTCTTGGCCTCCAGATTCCCCAGATCTCAATCCAATGGAGCATCTGGTGGGATGTGCTGGACTAACTAGTCCGAACGTTGGATCCTTGCTTAGGTCTTGGTGCCAGACACCAGAGCACACCTGCAGAGGTCTTGTGCAATCCATGCCTCTACAGGTCAGAAGCGTTTTATGTTTTATGTTTTATGTTTTATGTATATATAAATTTTCTCAGTTTTAGGGGTTGTAGGTACTAGATTTTTACAATGTATGTCAGGATATGAAATTTTCCTAAATCTGATTATCTGGAATGCACAAAAAAATGGACTTAAGTATGTCCTTAAGTATGGGCCCTTTCTCCCCACCTTCTTCCCAGCCTTTCTCACTTTCTCACCATGTTCCTGTTTTGTGCCCCACACCCTCGGGGTGTAGCAACATGATTAGTCTTTTTAGTGAATTAACTCTTCCTGCCTCCCTTATTTTATCACCTGTGCTACAATAGGGGCGACTCATCACAGGATAGAATTCTTCAAAGCTGTCCTCTATAATCGAAAGGATTTAATAAGTCTGACAAGATAAACCACAGGAGCAAGAACACTTAAGATAACAGGCACAAGTGACGGCAAGTTGTGAGTGTATATAAAGCCTTAGCCTTCTTTTGTGCTGCTCATTGTATTTTTTTGTATTTTCTGCTCTGCACATAGTTGCTTGAATGCTTGGGAGCTGTTTGCACAGATCAGGGGGCAAATGGCAGAAATCATCTTCCAGTCACAGGATTTAGTTCATACTGAAGTTATTCATTTATCTGTGGCTGCTGGTATTTCTTCAGACTTTTTACTTCACTTTGCAGTTAGTCATGTGTTTATTGCTGCCCTCTGTAAGATATGATCTTTTGTTAAAACCTTTGATTGATGAATGAATATAATATATATAATTTTACATTATCATAAAACGCACACTCGTCTTTAAATTGCGTGAACATAGAAATAGACACATAGAAGTTGTCGAAAATCATTTAAAATGAATGTCTCTACATAAAAATTGGGCTATTTGGGTAAGTTTTGGGATCTAGCTTCGGATGGCAGCGTTAGTTATAAAGTTATGTGTTAGCTTTCATTACAAATGGGGTAAGAGGCTAATATTTCCCTGAACTATTTATTAAAAAGAGCCCAGTATGATGTGTTGTTTCCTTCAGAAGACACAGTCACAGTTTTTGTTAGTTAGTTCTGTTATTTAAGTTAAATAATATTTATTTATTTCATTTATTTACTTGTTTATTTAGAAATATTTATTTATTAAAAAGTGTAGTTAATGAATAAGTCAGTCAGATCATTTACTATTCTGAATGCAGCTTTAAAAAGAAAATCTTAAAAGAATATCATTCTATGCAAGGCCCTTGCTACTAAAGGAACTGTCTGATAGGAATTGCTCAATCATGATATTGCTTTTAAAAGGTAAAATCAATAACTTACCTTAAATGGGAATTCATTCCAATTTGTGCACCAGAGCAGGTGCACTTACATCGCCCCCTTTGGGTCCTTGGGTAAACATGCCACTTACACTCCATGATCAAAACTTCAGATCAGTAGTTCAGAAGTACATGCTCTGCATTTTATTATGATAATATTTAGATGTAAAATCATCAGCTCAACAGGGCTTCTATGTAAACATATCAGTGAGTGACAAGGTGTAATAGGGAACAGTGATTGGAGTGTCTGGGAAGATTGACGCTGCACAAACTACGCCCCACACATGTGACCTTTATGTCCTCCGGCCTCCTCTTAAGTACCTTCATCTCCTTTAATGACAACCCATTCTCCAACACCCATACTTCACCTGAAACATGCTGGCTCTTTATCAACAGTAGCACTCATGTTAGCTGTGCAACTGTTTTTACCCTGCAGAGTCTTCAGGTAGAGGCTGATCCTAAAATCCACTGATCGTCTTTTAGTCATTAACTCATTAATCTTAACTCGTGCCAGTTCCCTGTCCACAGCTCTAATCCGCCCTGACCTCCTTGCTGTGGCTGATACCATTGACAACTTTGGCAGAAGTTTTACATAACTTTATCTTGCTAGATATACATATTCATCAGCATGTCAGTTTGCACCATATGTTTGGTGTTGGGTGAGCAAAGCCATCGGGCCATAAATGGACATACCTGTAGATTCCAGGTTTCCAGACCTTTTGAGGATTATTGGTGCTGGAATGTTACCTTATAGCCTCTTTGCACCAGCAAGGATTGCTGAGTCAGAGATTATCATAATGTTTGTGATGTTTATGCACTCACTGGTTGCTCTAGACTGCAGCACCATCATCCCGGGCATCATCCCTTGATTGTCATCGAGAAAGAGTAGCTCTGTAGTTTCTGAGTTACTGTAGTTTGAATGGGATTAGCACATGTATATTTTTGTCATAATTATAGGCATAATTCCCATGTTTAGTTGACCAAGAAGTGATCGACAACATTTTTGTCTTTACCAAATCAGCAACCCACTGCCATTGTTGTCCTAGGCAAACAACTAGGTTGCTTTTGCCTAGAAGAATCCCTGTTCTTAGGAAGGTTGCCCATGCCTAGAAACACCCATTTTCTGTCTATAAATCTATTTATCATTATGTATGGCAACCCTGTTAGGCCTCTGATATTTTGGTCGTTTATCTTTATGGACACTATGGCGCTTGGGGGGTGAGGAGAGTTCCTTATGAAAACAGTTGTGAAAGTACTTGCCTTGGTCAAGCTCTAGAACATTGAATCACACAGGGTGACATGGCCTGAGGTTTTGGAAATGGAAATAGGAGCTTTCATTTTTGTCCTACTGGATGAAAGGTGATTTAACAGTGAACCTTTGAGGCCTTGGGCCTGACTGAGAGTTGCGGACGTCATTAGGGTGCACATGATAAATGCTATCGCTAACTAAAATGGCTTTGTCCGAGCCAGAGGATGCTTTAACTTTCCACATCACTTCAACATCTCCTTCTCTCATGCTCTCTCTCTCCCTCTCTCTCTCACAGACAGACAAACAGACAGGCAGACAGACAGACAGACACACACACACGCACACACACACACACACACACACACACACACACACACACACACACACACACACACACACACACACACACACACACATACACACACACACACACACACACATACTGTTCTTAAATATAATA
This sequence comes from Hepsetus odoe, assembly GCA_017165825.1. Lineage (NCBI taxonomy): Eukaryota > Metazoa > Chordata > Actinopteri > Characiformes > Hepsetidae > Hepsetus > Hepsetus odoe. The sequence continues at coordinate 12,578,849 of CM029374.1, read as the reverse complement.
AATGATGGCATTGTTTTATGAATGGAATGCAAACCTTTAATTTGCAGAGTGTTCTGTCATTTGAGCTTGAATAGCCTATTATATTTCTTTGAAGGGTTTAGTGCTACATAACAGATTTCCTCTCATTTTATTTTAATGTTAATGGATGCAAAGTTAGTAAGTACTTGACTAGCGTTACAGTGGGAAGTTTTCATTTCAATTATCTTTAAATATTGTTTTCACTGTTGTTCTTCTTGCACTGCAAAACATTAAGGAAATCACAACTTCAGGACTATTTAAGATCAGTTTTAAATGCTTGCTGACTATATCTGAGTTCATCCCAGAAAGCCAAATATTGCTGTGTTTGTATTCTGCCACCCCAACCATCTGCTCCATTCTTGTAATTTAACTTGAGCTCTGTTGTTGATCACAAGAAGGCCAGAACGTCATATCATCTCTAAGTCTCTAAAGTGGTTCTGGTAATGTATTACTCTGTAAATATTTTTCACAGAGTAGATATGTTTGCCTTGAAGATTGATTTGGATTCTGAGCCTTTTTTCTTTATAACATATGCAGTGTTGCAAGATGTTGTACCTTCTCTATGACAACCAGTAGCAGTGGCAGATTGTGAAATGACAAAATGAATTCAACTGCTGCCTTGTTAGGAGCCCTGGAGCCATACATGCCACCTCATGTAATTGGCTAATGCCGCAAATCTCTTAATGCCAACCAGTGCTTGTGCTGTTTGGTTTGTCTGAGCTGAATTTCACTTATCCAAGCAACTGAGGATGGTGAAACATCTTTAAAAAGCAGTTAAAACTATTGCCTTGGCTTTACTAGTTATTGAGGAGGTGGGTAAGGGGCTGGAATGTACAATGAAATAAAGGCCTGATAGCTTTAAAATGCCAAGTAGGATTCTATTGGCGGCCTGGGCTGGAGATAAATAAGCACTTATGTGGTGAATGAACCGGCCAAATCTAAGTTTAGCTAAACATCTAAATCCTCCTATGACTCTTGTGCTGTAGGCCAGCTGGTGAGAAGAGCCATGCTCTGCAATAATAAAACTAAGGAATAAACAAAATGTCTGGAATTAGAAAAAGATTGCGTATCCTCATTAATTATTTGTCTTTACTACAGTGAAAGTTTACAGAGCTTTTATTCCTGGTGCAGAGATTTCCATAAATAGCACGTTTGTCCACTTTGAATGACCTACACTTGAAAATAATGCCAAGTAGCACATGCTCTCATTAGTTATCATCAATAAGGAGTCCCGCATAGAAAACAGCAGGGAGTATTTCTCTTGTCATTGTGCTTCCATGGGAAAGTGATGTAACACAGACCTTATTACATCCAAACCACACACATTATTTTGTACACCATGGCAAAATATGAGCAGCTCTTGCTATGTTGGGCTCGTGATCAGAAATTAAAGTGATAAAATAAAATAAAATAAAGAGAAAAATAAGGAATGAAAATATAAAAATAAGACATTTTTGTCTTAGAAGCATGGCATGCAAAAATAGTGCTAAAACAAGTAATTGAGGACAATTATTATTTATTATTAGATACAATAAATACAATACAATAAATATGTAAAAAAAAAAAAAATGTAAATTGTCTGTTACAAGATTCCCCCTGCTGTTCCTCGCCAATAGGGACACATATAATGATTGAGGTATTCTAGCCTGAATGAAAAAGCACAATGTACTGACAGAGGGAGAGATAAAGGCAAAAAAAGGATTTGTAGTGACAGAAAGAACAAAAAAGAAAGATGATGCATCTTGAGGACAAATATTAACATAACACATTAGTTGGAATGTTCAATCCCTAATCTAATCTTTAATCTGCATGCCAGCGCAGCATAGAAAGAACCATTGATGCTTTATGTAGGAAAACAGGTTCAAGCAGGACATGTGTTGGAGTATCAACAATCATGCAGATATTTCAGAGGCACCGTGAAGACTGCTTTATACCATGGATGTAACCTTTTCCCCATCTTTAATGTGTTTCACGTTGTGTGGATGAGGCCAAAAATTCACATCTGTGTTTAATCCCACTCTCGGTGGCTGCAATATAACACCATTATAAAGCATGTAAACAACTCACAGGGAGAACAGGCAAAAAGGCAGGGGAAATTTATTTCAAGTAACTTGTGTTTAATCATGTCACTGATGTAGTCAAATGTAAAATGATTAAAATGTACTAAGTGAAAGCTTGGTGTGATTGACTTGAAAGGAAACTGAACCATACTGCATGGAAGACAGGCGTGTTACACACCAAACTATCCTTTACTTGACCTCCCATCCTATACAGTTTAAGAGTTTCCACACAGAGTTTTCTGCTTACTTTCTCACAATCATTAGATTCTGGAAAGAAGGGATTTGCTGGAGACAGTGAATCTGGCTCATATACTTAATTTTTATATAAGTTGTGGCCTGGTCACCCCTAGCTATGCAGGAAAAACACACAGCATGCATTACAGCATGCAGTACTCCTTTAAAAAAACATGTTTTTGAGTGACCCTTATTGGTTGAAAACACTGCTAAAAGTTTTACGTCTTAACATGCTGAAGACAGAAACTGCCTCTTAAATCTTTATAACCAAATATAACTTTACTTCTGGTCATTTGAACAATACTAGCAATCCTTTGGCTACACTTCATAGAACCAGTTAAGCTGTGGATCTAAAACATTTCAGAACTATTCTACCCCTGCAATAGTTTTAATTTCCTGAAGCCTCTCTGAAATCTTGGCACTAAATCATAAATTGATTTAATGGTTGCTCAATTGACACACACCTGTCCAGCATCTGAAACATGATACTCCCTTCACCCTCACGCAAACTTATATGGAAACCTTTCAGATGCCTTAAGTGGAAAGTTTGGTGGAAAAATTTGATCCTAAATTCTGCTTCTTTTTTGCAGAAAACTAGAGCTTCAATGTAAACTTTGTGAAGAAGTGCTACAAATCAAAAGTCAATTCCATAAAAATTCCATCAGCAACACCTCTCTCTAACCTGGGATAATTCTATAAATTAGATTTATTCCAAGTAGAGATGCTAAATACTGGATTCCTTCATGCCAGCAGACAAACAGATGTGCAGACGTGTTGAGAGATAGACGCATGCACATACACACAAACACGTAACCTAAAAGTATTATGAGAAAGTTCTCACAATTCAAAGAAGTACTTCATCAACAAGTTATGACTGATGTGCTTTAACAGTCTGTCATGCATTCACTTGTTTACAGAAAGTGTGGCTATGCAAATGGCCTCAACCATATCTTAACTACCGAACCTAACTCTGTAAAACCTGTGGATTTGGCTCACTTAACTTTGTTTGTACAGACTTTTATGGTCTCTATGTTTGCAAATATCTCCATTACATTTCCATGAAATTAATTATGATTGCCTGTTCTCCTATTAAGTCCATATTTTTTCACGTTTTTCTGCTTTGACTGTTTTTGACTGAAAGACTGTTTTAAAGGTAATATAAGCAGAACAGTGTAAAATACTATGCCATTTCATGAGGTGAGAAAGCACACTACGTCCTCATTACTCAAGAAAAATGTGATGTGGGTGTCATGTTTTGTTGTGACTCCTGACTGGGCACACTTGGTGCCTCGTTATGTCGCCAGGTATACCTCACTGGTCAATGGTAGAGAGATCTCAAAGAGTCAGGGCAGAGCCATCGGACATTATATGTTTTGGACTGTGTTTCATGCTCTGTGAGTATTGTGATTGGTTAATGCTTGGGTGTTTTACTTTTATGTTTAATAAATCTTTCTGTAATCCTGACTCTGCATTTATGTCCAGTCAGTCCCACCACAGCCTGACAGAATGACCGACTGTTCAATGGACATAGAGAGTCATGATTTGGTTCATAACCTGTTTCAGGGGGTAATAGAGTGACTGGGGAGAGGAAATGATGCTGACCTGCAGAAGGGCCAGGAGATTCTCAGACGGCTTAAGATAGACCTCCAGCTCTCTAATGACATTCTGGTTCTTTTTGACCATCCTGGAGAAGTACCAGTGGTCCTCCCCTCCTGTAGAGACTTAGGGACATAGGGAGATGCTGCAGAGGTCAGACTATTCTTCAACAGCCCCCGTGTCTCCAACATGCAACGCTACACTGGTCCCTTGACCCACAATGACTGACTAGCATGGGCTAGCCGTGACAACCAGCTAGAATGGGGTAGTCACCCAGACACGCTAGCCGGAGCTAGCTGCCAGGACACACTGGGCAGCCAGAGATAGCTGTCAGGCCATGCTGGCCAGAACTAGCCATCAGGATATGCTAGCTGAGGCTAGCCGCTCTGAGTCTTCAGCCCCAGAGGAGAACTTGACAGCAAGACATAAGCATAAGAGAAGCAAGGGTGGAGGTGAGACAACCTCTTTGGAGTGCGTTTCACCACCTTTCTATGTCGAGTCCTTGAGACTCTTGGGAGGACAGCTGCTAATTGATGGCTCCTGCTATGAACCAAAGTGAGTTGAACCTCCCCCGGCTGGCTCTCCAGACCGTGGACACTCCAGTGTCCTGACACCTCATTACCCCTCATCGGCTAGTATGATGCCAGCTGCAACTGCTCCTGGTTCTCTTGTGCCAGCCGCGACAGCTCCTGCCTCTCATCAGCAGCAGCTCTCACTTCACCTCAGGAGTGCAGCTCGTCTTTGTCGTCTGCTCCTGGTCACTCTTCAACACTAGCGCTCAATTCATCTCCCCAGAAGGAAAGTCCCCAATGGTCATCAGCTCCTGTATCTCCTCAGGAGGGCAGCTTGCATTCACCAGTCTCTTCAGGATGGTGGCCCCCCGTCACCACCGGCTCCTGATTCCTAGTCCCTGCTGGACTGTATTGGACTTCCTGTTTTGGGCTTCTCACAAGCCGCAGCCCAGGGCATGGTTGCTACAGGGTCATGGACCCCTCATGCTTGGTATGTGCTTATCCCCATTACTGACCCCATGTACAGTTGAGGCCAAAATCCTTAGCCCCCCAGGAATTCTGGAACATTTTTCTAAAATTCTTCCCAATGTTTGCAACATTGATGAAACTTGATATAAGCAAACATTCACCAGTGCTATTTAGTAGCTTTTGGTACATTTTGTAATATAAAATAAATTTTTAGGCTTGCTTTATATCAAATATAGTAAAAAATGGGGTGGTCAAAAATATTAGCCCCATGTGAATGTTTGCTTTCAAAACGCACCTATATTAATTAACCAATCAGCTTTGAAACCACACTTGTGCAGTCAACTGGCTTCCTAACAACATTCAATCAGCATTAAAAGACTCCAAGGAACAGGAGACTTGAACACATGCGAGGGACTACTGTTATTCACCATGCCGAGGACAAAGGAAATCAGTCTGGAGCTCAGAAAGAAGATAGTAGAGGCTCATGATAAGGGGGAAGGCTGCACTGCCATTTCCAAGTGATTCACAGTGTCTAAAACTGCTGTACATTGCATCATTGCCAAGTACAAGGAGACAAATTCTGTAAGAAACAAACTAGGCCGTGGCCATAAGGGCAAGATTTCAAGAACTCTGGAGAGGAAAATAGTCAGAGATGTCAGCAAGGAGTCCCAGACTGCCAAGATGATTGTTGCTGACCTGGACTCTTCTGTAGTTGATGTTTCAAGGAACACAGTTGTGAGGGCTCTTCATCGTGGTGGGCTTCAGGGCCATCCCAGAAGAACCCCTTTACGCAAAAGAGCGGCACATCACAGCCCGACTGAGGTTTGCTTGTGAACATTTGAAAGGTAAAGATGAGTTTTGGAAGTCTGATTTGGTCTGATGAGACTAAACTGGAACTGTTTGGGCACGTGGATGTTGCTTATGTTTGGCGAAGAAAGGGAGAGGCCTTCAACCCTAGGAACACAGTTCCCACAGTTAAACACAGTGGTGGGAGCATCATGCTGTGAGGCTGTTTTGCAGCCTGAGGCACAGGGAGCCTTGTTCGGGTGCATGGCATCATGAAAAAAGAAAATTATGTTGACATTTTAAGGGAGAATATGCAGAAATCTGCTCGTATTCTAGGCTTAGGTCATTGCTGGGTCTTCCAACAAGACAATGACCCAAAGCATACATTGAAATCAGTCCAACATTTCCTCAAGAATACAAAAACCAACGTCCTGGAGTGGCCTGTACAGAGCCCAGACCTCAATCCTATTGAGAATCTGTGGTGGGTGCTCAAAGTGAATGTCCATGCTTGGAAACCATGCAATTTGGACTAGCTAGAACAATTTGCAATGGAAGAATAGGCAAAAATCCCTCAGGAGACCTGTGCCAACCTAGTAAAGAACTACTCTAAAAGATTGTTGTCAGTTGTGGCTCAGAAAGGGTACACTATTGACTATTAATGGCCAGGGTGCTAATTTACATTTGCAGCATTTAGCAGACGCTCTTATCCAGAGCGACTTCCATGTCCTAATTACAGGGACAGTCCCCCTGGAGCAACTCAGGGTTAAGGGTCTTGCTCAGGGACCCAGTGGTGGTGGTGCCATAGATGGGATTCAAACCTGGGTACTCTTGAGCCATAGGTCCGTAGGCAAGTACCCTACCACTAGACCACCGCCAATTATTAGGGGGGGGGGGCTAATAATTTTGGCCTCAACTGTCCCCATCACAGTGTTCTTGCCTTTTCCCCTATTGTTTAGTGTACCTTTCCCTGTGCTTGTCCCCCTAATTTTCCCTGTCACAAATCCTGGCCCCGTCCCTATCATCATGCTCCAGCCACCCTGTTGTCATGCCCCCGGCCTCATCCAATGTTTACACCCCAGTCTCATCTTTTGTCCCTGTTTAGCCCAGTGTCTCATCCTGTGTCTGCTCCCCTTTCTTGTCCTGCATCTGGCCCAATGTCTTGTCCCACATCCAGCCCTGTGCCTTATCCTAGGTCTGTTCCCCAGTCTTTACCTGTGTCACTGTTTCATCCAGTGTCTCCTCCTGTAACCACTACCCGGTCTCATCATGTGCCCAGACCTGACGCCTGTTATGTGCCCCCAATAGGGCACTGTTTAGTTTTATTTAGTTCTGTCTTCATGAGGTTTTGGTTTGTTTGGTCTTCTAGAATTTGTTTCATGATCTGTGAGTATGTCTTATGTGTTAATATGTGTTAATATGTGTTAATGTGTTGTTACATGTTTTTTTTAAATAAAAGCCTTTTCCGTAATTCTGACTCTGCATTTAAGTCCAGTCAGTCCCACCAAAGCATGACCGTGGGTGTGTAATGTCTAGTGTCATTTACAATTTAGTTTTCCATGTATGCTTATACTTTTTGGAAGCAATAGACTGACAAAAATGGTGTTTAGTAGTGTAGTGAAACAATTGTGAAGATCACTGGCCTTTAAATGAGTTGTGCAAAGTAAATAAAAGACAAACAAATAAATTAATTCAGGACAGGCAAAGAACACCCTGCATCATTATGGCTCTCAAATATCAGACTCAGCAATGGTTAGGTATGTAGAAAAGCTGAATACCTGGAACTGGGGAAGGCCTTAGACTAAAGTTTGGGCTCTGAACTTACGAGATTGTATGAAAACAAGCCCATGTGATGCTGCTTTAATTCCTTCTTTAATGCAACTCTCAAAATGTGTACAGAACCAGAGGCATACCTCAGCGTTTTTAGCCCTACTCAGACACCTTGGTACTTCATAACAGTGTCAGAAAACCAATGGATGTCCCAGGCATGTGTAATGGCATCCTTTGGGCTGAGTATTTCCAACAGGGAAAACAATAGTTAGAACAATAGTCTTTTTTTTCTTGATTGAGACCAGAATGGCTCACCTTTTGCACTGATTTGGCATTGTTAGAACTGCTGGTGTAAGGCAGTTTTTTCTGTTTCATGGTGAAGCTTGGCATCCCCAAAAGAACCAGTTAATTTACCCAAGTTGGATTTCTGCGATCTTGCTTTTTTCCCTCAGTGTCCACTGCCTGCACACGTCTGAGGAATTATCTCAGGGTTGGTGATAAGCTGTAATTTTAAGAAATACGCCTGAACTTATAAGGCAAACCAATAATAAAGTCACTGGTCTGAAGTGATGGGCTCATGAAAATAAGCTTCATTTTTCATCTGTGGTCATGAACCACTCTGCTGGAAGCAAAGTGTAAGTAACAGATATGCTGTACATATGTAAGCCTGAGGCAAATCACCTGTTAAATAATAAAACCCACCATCTTTCTAGTGAACTTAAAGATAAATTGAAAAGCTCTGAACAGCAGGGTCTATTCCTTTAAATGCTTTTGGTTGCAGAGAGGTTGGGTTGGTCACATGGCAGAAGAAGAAGATCCTGTCAACCTGTTGACCTGGAGCAGTTTCTTGGCTATGTATGTAGACTGGTTGAATTCCTGGGACCGGGGGAGACGCCTGGCTGATCAAGTGGTGGCGCTGAATTTAAGAGATTGTATTATGCTTGTGGGATGTTGCTCCATTGCCTTCCTTGCTGCAACACTGAACAGTTTTTCAGAACCACAGGCAGACCTCAAGGTGTAAATGTAAGCTTTTGTTGCCCTTCTCAGGCACCTATGAATTTCTAAAAAATATCAAAAAAATCCAATGGATTTAATCAAAGGGTTTTGCATTAGGATGTTAGAACATTCAGTTTAGATGTTTTGGTCTGATGAGATGGTAATTGACTGAAGTTTTTGGAGCTATTTGCAATCTACAGTACATGATAGATTGTCCATCTTATGCTCTGTGGTTATGTAGATTTTTTGTGGATGTTGGACTAGCAGTAAAAGAACAATGAGGGAAAGTGCGAGGGAGCAAGGGGACAGTGGCTGTAGATTCACAATGCTAAATAACAGATAGTGTCTGGACAACACAAGATTAATCAGTTCTCAAGGTGTCCAACAATGAGAAGGGAAAGGAAACTCTATGGTGCAGGGTATTTGTGGTGCGTGGTACCCCCCCCCCCCATTGTATATAAAACCTTGCATGTATGTAAGCAGTATCTACTGTGCAATGTACAGCACTGTATGGTTAATAGGAGTAATCTATTGAATTATACTGAGTAAAAACAAACATATTATTTGATTTGAAGGTAAATGGAGAATAGCTCAATAAACTCCTTAACAACCATTGATCTACCAAAATTGCTTAAAAGATAGCTATAATTTTACGACAGTTTATGAAGGATGAAAAATGATAATGTCTCAAAGCACTGGTGGGTACTATCTAAAGGAATCTGAGGAACTTAAAAGAGGCATAAAGCATTGAATTCCTTACTGATATGGGAATTCCAGTCTGATCTAAAATGTGCCAGAGGAAGCATTATTAAAATGGAAAGACGAATGAGATCATGCTGTTAATCTTAGCTGAAAGCTCATACAATTGAGATCGTAAAGATCAGACTTTAGTAAACTTTAATGGGAAGTATTCTAGCATGTAAATTAAAATTATACTTTCATTTATACCAGAGTGAAGCTAAAACTAAAATACTACCACACACTATAAGTAGCTCACATTCAAAATTACTTTATTAAGTAGGAGTAAACTTTCCAAACCCTAACATGAATCTTAGATGCATTTTGCAGCAGTACTTTTAAAGCACTTTGTCATCTGTTAATATTTCCCTTTGATATCTTTGTGTGCTTGTCTAAATGAAAAAAGGGAATTCCTTTTGATGATTTTTTAATGGCAGAGGATCCGCTGTAAGGCATATTCAGGCACAATCTGATGGGATATCCTCATGACGTCAAATCAGACACATAGAATAAAAATGAGAGAACTGAAATGGTGAGAGGGTGCAATTCTATTGCTGTTCAACAGATAAAATGACATTGAGCTGCTAGACTTTGGGGAATTTCAGTTGAAAATCAGCCTTTAAGCTATGTGGATTGACCCCAGAAAGAACAGCATGCTTCAGTTGGAATTCAGCTGGAATCACTTCATTCACTTTTTCCATCATGTTTGTACTCAAGACCATGCTTGTGAGCTAAAGTGAATCTAAAATCACCCATGGTGTCCATTTAGGTGCATGAAGATGCGTGAGGTGATGGAGTGCAATGCTCAGATTGCCTCATATCTATCGTTCATGTAGATAACCTGACCAGTCATTTTTTACATGGAAGTAGCCAGGGATATGCACATTCTCACATAATTAAGAATACAGAGCCAAAGTCAACATATTTTTTAAAGATTGCAACTACTTGGAGAATAAAAGACTGTCAGGCGAGCTCCAAATACTATCCATCCCCCCGTTAAGATAACAGTTTATCACATCTTCACTGGCCAAAACGCTGTGTCGAATAGCACATTCCATGCAAAACTGAACAACTGAGCCAATCCACACCGTAACCCTGGAAGCATCAGGAAAGTTTTCATTGCTCTTCAAAGTGTCCAAACAGCGTGAAGTTGATTAGGACAACCTGTGACTGTTCCAGCTTTACCCAGTTGCATGCTAGAACTCCATCTCATTGTGTAACGTTGGTTTGGTTTGTTTTGGGGAATGTGTTGATGTTATGGCATATGCCCTCAGGGGCTGTTACCATGGCAAATTATGTTTTTGTCACTTAGTAACCTCACAAATGCTCTAGGTCATGAAAGGAATTGAGCTATTTTAAGCATGAATATATTGCCATTGTCTAGAATCTGTATATCCCTCTTTTATGTCTTTTGCAAATTGTGTGAAAGATGCAAATCTCTGGCATCTGAGAAGGAGCCCTCAGGTCGGAGGTATCAAAAATTCAGATTATGGCTGTAGCAGTTCAAGTGTTTTCTGTGAAACTGCATTTTCTCATGCTTACCAACACCAATTTGTAAAGACATTTATGGGAATTTATTTATTCCCTTTCTGGTGTGCAATAGCCCACAAGTTTTCAGTTTCAGTTTTATTTCTCCCATTTGTAAACTTTCCGTTGGTTTGATTGATCTCAACGGGAATTGTGCTCATTTACTAAAAGGAAATTAATTAAATAAAAAATGTGGCAATCTGGTAAGGTGTAATATCTGCATTTGTGAAATATGATAAAAGGGATATAGGAATCACTGAATGCATTTTACTGGCAGAATAAGCATGAGGCAGACAGATCACTGCTTTCAGCACATGAACAGCTATCAAACAAACCTAAAATTGTAATAAAGCACTATAAAATAAGCAGTCGTTAGAAATTACAATAGAACAAATCACAAATATAGTTATTGAGGATGACCAGTAAAAATCTGTACATGTTTGTTATTGGGCGTTTTCTTTCTTATATGAATGACTGTGCTTGTGTAGTTCTGTAGTTGTGAGTAATTTTGACACCCTCCCCCTGCAGACCAAAAGGTCATCTGCTGATGACTCCCTAGAAATTGTCAGGATGACATTCATTACACTGGCCCATGATTCAAACCCATTTGCACTCCCCAGGCAGCACAGAGGCTAACCCCTCTGAAATGTCCAGATTTTTAAAAAAATATTCTGCAAGAAAGTCAGTGGACATTATCCCGCTGGTTTTGTAAACTGGGAGAAATTTTTCTCCAGTGCTCCAGTCTCTTCTTTCTTCTGAGGTTCTTTTTACATTCCTATTGAAATGACCATGTCGATGGGTTACTACCATTAATAATTAAGTGCAATTTATGTAAATAAAACAACAATAAAAGATATTCCCCATAGGTGCTGATACATCATACATCATAGGTAAGATGCATAGGTACTGAATTATATTGTTCTTTTTTTAATGCAATTTATTACAACACACCTTAACTGTGTTAGAATCACTGCCTCTCATAAATGATTGTTATTTAGTTGTTTGTTCCTTCATCTGCATGGCTTACAGCAAAACACTGTGGCAATCGGAAATATTTCTCAAGCAAGTCACCTTCCTCTCCATGTACTCCTACAGTGCAGTTGCAATGTTTTCCATTATGCTAAACCAAAAGTGCCTCAAATTACCTAAATTAGTGGTGTAGGTGCACATTTTGTAAATAATTTGCATGTGTGAACAAACATGTTTGAAATTACTGTTAAAGAAATAAGTGCACACCATCCTCTCACTGGGAACACTTACCATTAAAATGGTTTTGCTATTGTTGTTTGTGAAGTAGTTTTCTTTTATGAATTGTGTGTGATATTTGCTTCTTGAAGAGCCGATATTTGTTAGTAATAGTTATTTTCTCTCAACGTCACATTAAAACTGGTAATGCATTTTATGAATGTGGCCCAAAATTTCTCCTCCCCATCAGACCCCCCTCCTCATCCCTTTACAACACACACACAGCTACTCCCCAGGAAGCCTTAATTCTGCAATGGGGGCAGGCGGGGGCAGACGTGGGAAATCCTTCTCCAAGATCAAAGCTTCAAAAGCACACAGGGTCCTAATAACATGTACATCAAGGAGGAATCCCCCCGAGCTCTGTTCTTGCTTTTGCACCATTGAACATTCAGGCTTGGGATCACTCCAGTTTAGCAGGTAAAGAGTTCTGGGCAGAAACCCCTTGTTCTAGCAATCAGAACTACCTGAGATGCCAAGTGGAGAGAGACTCTGGACAAAAAGGAAATCATCAATTGCTATTTTTGTACTAGACTGAGTAGAAACAGAGTGAAGGACTGTGGCTATGAATCTGTAAATAGGCGTAGCCTTACATATGCTTCTAATTGTAGTTATACACCAACAGGAAACACTGTCAAAGAAATGTTATAGAGAATAAAATAAAAGCCTGATATTTATTTTGTACGATCTGTTTCAATTGACATGCATGTTAGGGTAATCAAGCAATAAATTGATATATTCTAGTGAGTATATACTCCCTGCGATGGGCTGGCGACCTGTCCAGGGTGCGTCCCCCGTCCTCGCCCTGTGTGCGCTGGGTTGGACGCCAGCACTCTCCCGCGACCCCGTTCGGGACAAGCGGCAGATAATGGATGGATGGATGGATAGTGAGTATATAATGAGTATTCTATCTCCTGTCCTTTTTTCACATTTAAACAGCCTACCTTGAGAATATTCTCGAGAAAAAATTGGATAGACCTTGGCAGTGGTGTATTTGTAAAAGGGTTGTAATTTCCTTGTAATAGAGTCCAGTCTATGTTGCCATAGATAAATTATTCTCATACAGCAATTCTAATTCTATAATTATATAGCCATAGCTTTTTTTGCAGCTCTTACCAATCATAAAATGTTTCATCTGCAATGCTTTTACTTCTTTTTAAAGGAATTAACAACTACAAAAAAATGGTACAAAGTGTCTGTGCACAAAAGTTTAACTCCTCTTGACCCAGGCGTTCTGTGGTTGTTCTGAATTATCCAATGAACTCCGTGTTTATTTTGTATGGGATGTTGCTTGCAATAGATGGCTTCATTGAATGACTTTGCTAAATAACATTTAGAAGTCAGTAAGAGGACTATCAAAATACCTGATCATGCACATTTTAGGCCTTAAAGAAATCCAGCATGATCTAATGCATGATGTCATACAAAAACTAGCCAATAAACAAAGAAAACAAGAAAAATGACTTATGAGCTTCAGAACGAAATCTAGACTCAAAGTGGTCTGTCCTCCTCTGGTCCATACCTGATAATAAAACTATTATTATGGTCTTAACTTTACATGCATTTTAAGAAATTTTACTTTTACTATAGCTATTACTATAATAAATGAGTAAAATGTCAATAAAATAGATTTCATCTGAGGTGCTTTCACTCATTTTTCATGGAGTTGACATAAAAGTTGAACTCCTCTTGGCCCATGCTCCCTGTGGCTGCAGTGAAAGCATCTGTTTTTTATGTTATATAAGCAACCAATGAATTATGCAGTGTTTATTTTGTATGGGATGTTGGTTTCAATAAATGACTTAATGGAATGACTTTGCAAAATAAATTTGAGAAGTCAATGAGAGGGCTATCAAAAAACAATCCCGCATCCTGTTTATGTTCATTTTAGTCTCTAAAGGTAGACTGAATTAGGGTCATATTCAGTGGACAGTATGAAGACATCAGTTACTTAATTGAAGAGCTGGGCTTTAAGGCGTTAAAGCATCCCAAATCATTAAAGAATCATTTATTATATACTTGCTACGTATATATAACTTTCAATGAACAGGTCATCTTTTAAAGGCTAAAATGCAGTAACCAGGTGGAATATCACATCTGTTCAGTGGGTGAAGTGAAATACCTCTTAGTTCTTTTTTTTATTATTAGCTTGTTTGGTTAAGTTTACCAGGAGTGCTGACTGATAAGTCATACTAGGCATTGCACAGGTTTCAGAGTTGTTGTGTGGATGCTTTGACTTAATATAAGTTATCTATCTAGCTAGTTATCTAATCCAAGGGTGTCAAACTGGGTTTATTCAGTTCTGCAAAGATCAGCATTATTCGTCTTCAAACATTAAACATATTATTAATATTACATTTTACATTAACCATGTTGGTCATCTCAGTGGTTTGGCTTTCTTTGCCTTTCCTTGACATTTGGACATATCATGCAGATTTTTAGCAATGCTGTTTTGAATATACATCTATATGAATATTTTAAAATTATTTTATTCTTTAGCTTGGGTGCTCTTTGCCAGCCATTCTTTTCAATACCAAAATGGACATGCTGAAATATGGAAGTGGAGGAGGAATTCCATTCTCAGCATTCATTTCTTCAATGTCTAAGTGGATTAGCTAACATGGAGACCATTTGATCTATGACTTTGTGCTAGGCAACCAAAGGCCAGAAATGGTAACGGCCTGAAATAACACACCATTAAACATCAAAAACATTGACTTGAACAGAAACATTCCTTTAAAAGCTACACTTTTATTTCACTAGGTACATTCTGAAATTGGCCAATAAGCAACCATGTATGCCTTTGCTGAAACAAGCAATATAAGCAAAGTATAGCTCCCTGGCTGAACGATGGTGTGACTCTTTTACTGATGATTCACAATGATTTATTTAAGTAAATGAAGCACTTACACTCAGAGTATTGTACCTTTGGTATTGTGCAGAATATCATGTCAGTTTTATCACAGTGTTGAAGTCAGTTTACACTTTATCCATTCCCTTTCATTTATTGGTAAATACCCATTTAAAATGTATATGTGCTGAGGGGCTATAAATATGGATGTTTTTAGAACTGTGAAAAAAAACGAGGCTATGCATAATTAAAATAAAAATACATTTGCCAATCCATCCACCACAATCCTTATTGTCCTGTATGTCAATCAAGAGAGTGCACCTATTTAAGATCTGTGATAAATGATATGGTTTGTTGCTATAGTTTATAAACTTTGAATGGCCCTTTGTCCCAGTGACCTCATCAGAGGAAGGTTGTGAAATATCATTCCGTCACGCTGGGGCATCACCAGTCAGCCTTTATTGGTCTTGGCAAGCTCAGTTGGGGAAGAAGAGCAAGAAAGCTTTTGCATAAGATGCTGAAACATTTTCAGTGGTATTTATGTGTCTACAGAGTCACTTGTGTCATATCCCACTTTTTTTCACAGGGAGAAATGCTGAATTCTCACTAAACTGAGCTAATCCCAGTCCCTGCGAGGCACTGAGTCAGGGTGGAAGGTAAAGACCCACACTCAACGTGCTGCCTCAGACCTGGACTGATTCCAAGCACTGCTTACCATCCCATATCATCACCAGACAGCAGGCCAAAACAAAGCCTGCTCTTTGATGCAGTGAGAGTATATTTGTGTTTATGTAGTCCTCTCAAGCATTACCACCTCATCAGATAACTGCTCATGGAGGTAATGCTGTATATATACATATATGTGGTAAGAGTGCATGGAAGCTGTTGGTATTGTATGTTTTTTATGCTGTGAAAACATCACCATTCCTGTTCTCACTTGTATCTTTATCTATTAATATGACTGAAAACATGGAATCAAATAAAACAAGTAATTATACTGTAATTCGAATTATTAATTCTTTAATTAAAGTTTCTCAATTTGCCTTGAAATACTAATTAAAATACTGTATACTGTCTATTATTTGGCAATATTTTACTTGGGTGTATGACCTATTGGTTGAATGGATTGCCCACCATGTTTGTCCACAAATTTCCCATGTTTTATATTCCATTACAACTTCTACAGTAACAAGTATACACATGTAACCTTACACTGAGATCAGTTAGAACTTGAGTTCTGCAATGAAATGTGGCTTACTGTTCTCTTCTTCCTTCTCCTTGTCTTGACTCAGTTTCATGAAAATAAACTTTTTTCTTAAAATCCACATAAATCAAGAGTAAGACTGCAGTCAGTTTCTAATACTAACATTGCTTCTTGGCTGTGGACTCATGCCTTGCTGATGAGAATGTCTCAGAGCTGAACCAAAAAATCTATTTATTTTGAAAATCGTTTTCATCCCAAGTCTCTGCTTCTTTTAATATAACTTGCTAAGCAGCCAACTCCAGAATTCAGTTCAAAAGGTCTATCAGTAAGAGGCTGATGACGGCTGATGTTTTGAATCTGCAGTCATGGATATGAATGGCTGTATATGTACTGTATGTATGTGTATGTGAAATCATAGAACGATTGAGGCCCCTGGGTTTACTTCAGGAAAGCCAATACATTAAATCACCAATATCTGTTAAAGAGAGTTACCATGTACCCTATGACTGATTGTGTTTCTGCTGTAACTATATTGTGTGTGAACAAGTATGTGTATAGTATGTGAACTTATATCTTCAACTCAAGTAGTTGAATATTGCCATGTAACATTCAAAATAAAAAAAACTGTCATTTCAATAATCAAACAACATTTGTGTAATTTCCTTTTGTTCTCAAATTATATCTCATTCAGCCAAATATCTTAGAACTGACATCAACATTTTAATTAAATTCAGCATTTCAGGTTATGTGGTTTTGAGTGAAAATCACCTAGAATTAAAGTAAGGACATGATATTGAGTCTAATCTTGGGACCTTGATTGATTAAGTCATTTGGATTTTCTCGTGACTATGCTCAGGTCAGTTGCTGTGTGGCTTCCACAAGGTGACGTGAGGCTAATCTCCCATAAGCCTTCACAAAGTGTTTGATGTTTCAAACTGACTCCAAACTGATCCTCTTTAGCCCCCCATTCAGGGAGGGATAAGACATACACATGTCTTAAACGAGGTTGTAATTCTGTACTTAAGACACCCAGATAAGGATTTTTCTCCCTACATTAACCACACTAGTTTTACACAATATCTAATGATGCTGCACACTTGCTACGTGCTGATTATTTTCTGATAAATGTCAGCCCAAAGCACATTGTAAAAACTTAGAATAGAAGGCACATTTTCAAAAGAGTTGCAGGGCTCATTACATAATCTAATCTGGGATAAATACAAATAGATTTATGGATACAGAGAAAAGAAGAGCAATGAAAACTGGCAAGAAATACAAATACAATGAAATGTGTAGTAAATACACCATTTTTTTTTTTTTTAAGGGTAGCAAAAAAATTTGTTGTTCCAACAGTGAAAGATAGAGGTAGACTGTGTCTGTCTGATAGTAATAATAAATATTATTTTCCATCCATGCAAGGGCCCGAACCTCTGGCCTGTAGCCTAAAATATGCACTAAACAAAGACATACATATAAAAGTGAAAAGGACTTTAAAATTCCTATATAAAAATAGAAAGATTTTTTAGGGCATATCACCAAATTGCAAAAAAGACCTAGTAGTTTAAAAGAAATTACTTTTAGTTTACTTTTAGTTCTGATAAATTGCTGGAAAGAATGCCACTAAAAAAGATTTCATTGGTTAAAGAGAAGCAATCATGGTATGGGGATGACTGGATAAATGTGATATTCAGTGATGAATCACAAATCTGTACTGGCCAGTGGATCTTGGACTTTCATTTGGGGATGGGGATTTAATGTTACATGATGATGACTGCTTGAAGAAAACAACAATATTCCTTTCACTTATGATGTAGAGCTGTGTATCAGATAAAGGATGAGGGGAGATTGTTATTCTTTTTCTTCTTCTTTAACTTTTACTCTCCCAAAGCAGATCATTCATCTCCATCCAAAAACCTTCTCTTTGGTCTTCCTTTTCTCTGTCCTGGAAGCTCCATCCTTCTCCAAATATACTCATCTCTTTTCTGCACATGTCTGAACCAACACAACCTTGCTTCTCTGACTTTGCCTCCAAACCATCCAACCTGAACTGTCCCGCTAACATGCTCATTCATAATGCTGTCCATCCTTGTCGCACCCAATGCAATTCTCAGCATCTTTAACTCCTCAAGCTCCTCCCCCTGTCTTTTCATTAGTGCCACCATCTCCAGCCTGTAAAACAATTTTTGGTCTCACTACCAACCTGTAAACTGTTCCCTTTTACTCTTGCTCTTTACTCAGATGGGTGTCTAACACAGATCACTCCTGTTACCCTGCAGTCTCTTTTAGATTGCTTTTTCACCTTTTTTGGTAAGTTTTTAAACATGATGCCAGCATGTGAAATCAGTCTATTGATACTGGATGACCTCTTTATGTGCATGCCATAAAAGTTTTTTTATCCCAAAAACAGACATGCTGGACTACTGACATGTCAATTTCCTGGCATTTTTATTTTAGCCATTTCTCAAACTCTTCGATGAATGCATTTTATGGGCAGTGAAACACTTATGGACAAAACCAGTTTTTGAAATTATAAATCATTTAACACATATTTCTTTCATGATTTTCCCACATAGTCGTATTCATAAGTCTGCTGTGTAATTTTAGAGGACCATAAAAAACAAATGGCTGGCAATAAAGAACACACTATGGTGGTAATTTGCATAAAAAAACTGTATATCCCAAATCTTCATTCATGATGCTTTATAAACAAGCCTTTCAGAAACCAAACAGCTAGGCTGTAAGACAACATGTAATTCTGATGTTATTCCAAAATCAATCAAATTTTGACATAAATGTCAAGTTCTGTTTACTCAAGATGAAGAACATTTCTTTAACAGCCTCCAAACAAAAAGGTTTATGTTTTTGTAAAAGACCAGTTGTGTTGAAAGAGGGTCTTATTGGTCTTAATGGTCTTCTCAATCTAAATAAACAATTAATTGTATAAAAGCACCGTCATGACAATGTTGAAATATATGTTTGCCCAGGGGGGATTTTTCACACAAAAATACTCTGACCACAGCATGTCTGTGTTGTGTGTTTTGATTATACTGCTGCTGAATTAACATTCAAACAACCACAATGAATCTGCTAAATCATGTCCATGTGAGAAGTTTTATCTGTGTCTGCATTATGACATATTATCAACATATCTGTGTATATATATATATATAGGCACATTCCTGCCTAAACCTTTTTTTGCACACTACTATATATATATATATATATATATATACTATATATATAGCCCGGGTAAATGGGGAGGGTTACGTCAGGAAGGGCATCCTGTGTAAAACTTTGCCAAGTCAATATGCGTACAACGATACAGAATTCCATACCGGATCGGTCGAGGCCCGGGTTAACAACGACCGCCATCAGTGCTGTTAGCCTACAGGGTGCTGGTGGAAATTGG
The DNA here is from genome assembly GCA_017165825.1 of Hepsetus odoe. Lineage (NCBI taxonomy): Eukaryota > Metazoa > Chordata > Actinopteri > Characiformes > Hepsetidae > Hepsetus > Hepsetus odoe. Next base: position 12,559,441 of record CM029374.1, on the reverse strand, counting down.
ACTACTGTTGGCCA
>CM029374.1:12396939-12534619 GCA_017165825.1 Hepsetus odoe | reverse complement strand
TATATATATATAAATGAAAATTGAAAATTATATATATATATATTTTTTTTTTTTTTCTCGTTTCACTTCACCAACCTAGACTATTTTGTGCAGATCCATCACATAAAATAAGATTAAGAAACATTTAACTTGGAAGGTTGGAATGTAAGAAACTAAGTAAAAAGTCAAGGGGGTGAATACTTTTGCAAGGCACTGTATGCATATATATATGTGTGTTTGTGTGTGTGTGTGTGTGTGTGTGTGTGTGCTTGTGTGAAAAAGGAGTAAATGATCCTTTTTAAACATAAAGCTCTGGACTTACTCTAGCTTGTCATTTTTAGGGACCAATATGGCATTGTTTCTGATGTGAAACAAAGCCTGACCCTAAAAGAATCAGCAAAGATTAATGACAGATATTTTAGCAGTGATGGTGCGTAAACTCATCAATTTGAAATCTCATCAAAAATATTCTTAGTATACACAACAAACTATATCTGCTGTATCTGACCGTATGCCGCCCCGTGCTCTCTCTTTAAACAGGCAAACCAGAGAGAAAGCTGTTCCAAGAGGAAGTGGAAGATAAATCTTTCATTCAGAACAAAGAGGATGTTCTTAAAACTATGAGAACTCTCAACGATCTAACACGCCTAGGAAGGAACCAGGAGAGGGCTCGTCTGTTCCAAACGCTGATTTCACAGATCCGAGGCATGAAGAACGAGACGTTATCATCTGCTGTGGAGGAGATGATGAAGATTTCCAACTGGCTGACCTGGCAGGCTCTTTTACAATGTGGAACCAGTGAATGCACCAGTTCTGTTCTGCAGATCCTCAGAGGCTTTGACGAGTCAGCCATGGAGGTGGATATCATAGTGTATGCTTTGGGTCTCCTGCAACAGGCAACCCCTCAACACCTCAGAGACATGCTCAGCATGGCCCAGCACAATCCAAGCAAGGCCATCATGTATGCCCTTGCTAACACTGTGAAAAAGTGAGTAATTGTCATATTCTCACTTGTTCTCACATCAACTGCTACTCCATGTATTTTTCTTTTTTTTTTAAGACCAATGAGTAAATTTTAGCTTTCTTAATACAAGTTCCTGTTTATTTTGATGCAGATTCCCTCACAAGGATGCTTTGACAATCCCTGAGATGAGGGAAGTGGCAGAATTCATGGAGTTCATGCTTAGTGATTGCTCAGGAAATGAGGACAAAACCTTTCTCACACTGAGGGTATAGTACCTAAACATATTAGTTTCACTGCTGTTTTAATAATCATGTATTAGTATGATACACACACACACACACACACACACACACACATACACACATCTGTGTGTGTTGCTTTCTGTTTCAAAGATTTAGGTTTCTTAATTTGTTTTTCATCTTAAACTCTTAGCCTTCTATATAAACTACTTACAGTCTTAAGACTGAACGAGGTATATTTTGTATTGCAGGTTATTGGTGTCATGGGAAAATACATGGAATCCTTTCCATCTTTAAAATCATCACTCCTGAGTTGTGTGCGCCAGCATGATGCTTCTCAATCAGTACAGAAATCTGCCATACAGGCTTTCAGACTGATGGAAATCACTCCAGATGTAAGTCATACTATAACTTATCAGACAATATTGGTTAATTAATATTGAAAAACATTAATTAATTAGTAGTGCTGGCAAAAGAAAAGTTAAATCTCATAACACTGTAATGCTTGTTGAGTTCTAGCTTTTGTGTTTTACTTTTTTGTCCTGGGATTTCAGGTGTACAGCGTTCTGATGGCGCAATATCAGGACACAGAAGCGCCTGCTGATAAACGAATTGCTGCTTATTTGATGTTAATGAGGAACCCTGAGGTAGCACAAGAAATGGTGAAAACAATTAGAGATGAGCAGAACCTGCAGGTCAAGAGCTTTGTTGTATCGCACATGTCTAACCTTCTGGAAACCTCAGACCCAAGTCTTCAGACGTATGTTACATTGTTATTCAGTCAGTTATTCTGGGAGTTATATTTGCACATATGGCAATTTGTAAACTCTGTCTATAAAATACTTTATATTAGAAATATTCTTGGGTTTTTTTTTTGTTTTTTTGAGCTGAGAAAAAAATGTTTTACCCCTCTGACAACTAATTTCTCTACTCTTTAACTTTCGAACAGAGCAAAGGACTACATTACAAATGCCCTGCAAAGTATTGAGAACCTATCTGCTATGAACTCACAACTTTCTCACAACTACAAGATTAAAGTGCCATGGACTGGCTCCATAGAGAGCAATGTGATTTTTGACTCGGCTAATTACATGCCCAGAGAGGTTGTGTTAGCAACTACTCTTGATACCTTCAAGACTGAGATACTGGAGGTATTGTCTCATCAGATATCTTTGCAGTTTGGACCTCAGAAACATATTTGCATATTTGCTCTTTAAAGTTTTTTAATTTGTGTAATTGCTGTCATAGATTGGCCTGGAGGGTGAAGGTTTTGAGCCAAGTATTGAGGCCCTGTTTGGTGAAAATGGTTTCTTCCCTGATACCATCTCAAAGGCCATGTACTGGGCCAAAGACCAGGTCCCTCCTAAAGTAAGCCAGGTTCTGGAAAATTGGATTGCACCTTTAAAAGACAGCAGACTAAAAAGAGAGGTATGTTGGGAAAAAGAAATAAATAATCTGCTGTACCCAAACATCATGTCCAAAACTGTAGCTTAATAGGAGAATAAAAAATTTTCCTAAATTCATGACAATTTAATGAAATTTTATTCTATGTAATTTTGCATAATTTCTACTTGTTTGTTCATGAAGAATGTTCACAAACATCACATACTATGGGCAGCCATCTTTAAAAGATCCAAAACGAGTTTTGAGATTTTAATATGGCACAAACAATAAAGTATACAGAGCTAAAATTAAATTCACAGAGAAGTGTCTTTGCAGGTCTCCAATGATGTCTTAAAACAGATTGGGTTAAATTTCATTCAGCAAAGTCAAAAGTTTATCAAATACCTTGAAGAGAGCAAAGATGCTCCTAAAGCCATGGCCTACCTACGCTTTATGGGATCAGAATTAGGATACATGAAGACCTCTGAGTTCAAAACAACCGTTCAGAATGTCATCACATACTCTGAAACTTTCTTCAGATTGTTGCCCATGCAAGTAAGTAGTTGCACAGTCACCGAAATGATAATACTTTACCATTCACATCACAATGATTTCTGAGTGCCATATAAAACAAATTCACTATTTTCTCCTGTGTGCAGTTTATGAAGAGACTTTCATCTGGAACAGATAATGAGGTTTTTGCCCACTATATGTTTTTGGACAAAGCCTTCACACTACCCACAGGTGCTGGTCTCCCACTGAAGTTCTCTTTGGCTGGAGTTTTTGCTCCAGGGTCTGCAGGAGGGCTGATGTTTGATCGTAGGATGGTAACTTTTTAACTTTACCTTTCTGACGTTGTGTGAAACAACAAAATGTACTGTGTGATGCTTAAAAATATATATGTTTTACTGTACAGAAGGAACAGTATTTTTTTAAATTAGATTTAAAGATAACATTTCCACTCTTTGTTCACAGCAACAGCTCTCATTCAGGCCTTCAGTAGGATTGGAGTTTGTTACCCAGATGGGTGTGTACCTCCCTGAATTTATTGATGCTGGTATTAGGATGCACACAAACATGTACCATGAGAGTGGTCTGAATGCCAAAGTTACACTAAGTGACAGCCAAGTCAAGCTTTCCATTCCTGCACCACAAGGGAACACCCAGCTCATCAGCATCAGGTAGGCCAGTCTCAGTACAAGAATTTACAAAAAGATGTAAAGTTTGAAAAAGGCATTTGCCATTATCAACAGTTCTGATATATTCAATGACCTGTAGTGCAGTTGGCAGGTTTTGCATATTTTTGGAAATAATTATAGTTAGAATTTCCTTGTTAAAGCAAAAGCCCCACATAAAAATCAATGAATAGACCACAAAACTATATGATTGATTCTCTATAATACAATGGAACCTTGTTTTAAACTGATGGTTTACATTATTTCTTGTTTCAGCAATGAGCTGCTTTCATTGACTTCCACTATGACCAGGAAAGTGTCTCCTATTGTTGAGGACAGGACTGATTCCACAGAATGCAAGCCTATTTTCCCTGGACTGAAGTACTGCACCATTGTTCGCTATTCCAATGCCAGCTCGACCAACAGTGCCCCTTACTACCCCCTAACTGGGGAAACTAGGTAAGAAGTGTAAGAGCAGACAGGATTAGATGTAGTCCCAGCATCACTTTAAATCTGAGAGCTCTTAAACTAGCCTTGGTTTTAATAATCATTAGAACATTCAGGTTCTCTACATAGCATTAAGGGTTTTAACAAGAAAATACAATCTGATTTTGAGAGGGAAATGTCAAACCTACTCAGCTAATATTTTACCTTGCTTTCTGTACATATCTTCCTGTACGTCTCTGTGTAAACTATTTTATGGCAGGTTTGCAGTGGAGCTGCAGCCTACTGGAGATGTATCAGAATACACTGCAACCATGGCTTACGAACTCTTGAGAGAGGGGAAAGAAGGACGTAATAAGATTGACTCGATTGTGTTTTCTCTTCAGGCCGAAGGTAAGATATCAAATAATATTTTTTTTTAACTGTTAGCCATTTATTCAATCAATCGAGATGAATACACATTTTCTATATACTGCAACTGTCAATATGACAACCCCTCTTTCTTTAGGGGCCACGCCAACAACAGCTAATGTTGTTTTTCAATATAACCGTAACAAGAACATTTTCACAAGCGAGCTTGAAATCCCAGACTATGATGTGGAGGCTGCTATTAAGCTGGCAGTCACTGATATCCCTGGAAAAGAGAAAAAAATGCATGGCATTTCAATTGATTTCACCAACAAAAAGAATGTTGTGCTTTCCTTTGCTGGACGTGCCAGGTACAGTATGGACTGCTATTATGTGAAGGGCATAGCTACCATTAATACCTACTGGAATACATAATTCTGAAGTTATGTGTATTTGTCCTCATGACATGATTCATTTTGTTATATGATATAAAAACTTTATAATGAGTTATAATTATATAATAACATAAAATAAATGCTGCATGAAATTAAAACTGCATGAAAAAGATCAATGCATAAAATTTAATTGTTACTATCAGCTATATGTTACCATATGTTACTATAATTTCTTACTATCAGCCAGGTTTACCCTCTGTATGATTCAATTTATCTATATTTGGGCAGACTGGAGTCTTTGGAACTTGGGGTGCTGGAACTAGAGATGGCTATCCCTGGTCTCCAGATTGATGCTTCAGCAACTGCCGGTTTGAAGAATGCAAATGGGCTTGTCCTACAACTTGACACAGCCCTTAACTGCCCAGAGATCTCATCTATTCAGAAAGCTGTTCTTAGATATGGTAATAATAACCCAAATAAAATGTTTTATGATGGAGTAATTGCTCGAGATTTGATATGTTATGCTTCATTTTGCAGATGAGAATAAGGTTGAACTGGAGATCAAGTCAGATATAAATTCTGAAGTTACAAAGCATTTCCCAAACATGGATGACTACTTTAACCAGCTAAATTCATTTATTGATAACATCCTTGATCAAAAGGTAGCCAAAACTGACATGAAGCTTCGTCATATTATAATGAAAGGTATAGAGGTAAGTGTTTTAAAACTATTTTTAACATTATTCTATTTGTTGTAATATGTTAAAATTTGTCTAAAATAAAACAATTCTGAATTTTGTTTGATTGTCATATAACTTTAAAATTTAAACTGACTGTATAGTACAGTATATCTGTGTTGTAATATGATCACTTCTCTCTAGGTAACACTTATTTTGGAAGTCCATTCTAGATGCTTTTTGCATGCTAAACTCATCTTTAACTAACCATCAACCAATATCAATGAAACTGATCTCTAATACATTCTATTACATGCAACCCTCAACTGAAACTTAACTATAACCCAAACCATTCCTAGGTATAGTTCATTGAAAATGTAAGCACCTGTAGAAAATATATGTACTATAGATGTCTACATCTATAGGTAGTCTCAAATGAAATGTGATGCATGTTTTAATCAGAGCTAACATGCATAACTAAAACTGCATTGTATTCTTAATGTTATCCATCTTTAGGCAGGTAATATTTGGCTTGACAAATTTGGAGAAGACAATCCATATGTGAAGAGTCTGAGGAGCAAAAGATATGTTCCAGAGTTCAGAATTCCCAGTTTACCAGAAATATTGTATCTCAAATCGTAAGTAATTATTTCTATTTCTATTTCTAAAAAAAAAAGATTTTGTTGATCAAATGCTCATAAACGAATTAACTCATATATGCAATGGCAATGGACAAGCTGACAGACGAGCAGCTGATAGAAAAGAAGAATATAAATTAATGAACTCATAAGTGATAAAAAAAATGTATTGCAACTACTACCATGCTAAAGTGAACATAACTACTACTATTCTATTGTGATACTTTGTCAGCTTATTTTAGTTTAACATGTTTATTTTTCCTCCATTTTTGTTATTTTCAGTGATGCACTATTCATTTACCAATTCAACAAGGACAGAAATTTCTTCTCACTGCCCCTTCCCCTCGGAGGGAAGTCATCTGAAGAACTAAACATTCCATCTGTTTTCACTCTTCCGTATATTCACGTGCCTTACCTTGGACAAATTAAGAGTGAAACGAGACACAAAATACCCTCATTCACCATTCCCCATAGCCTGGACTTCTCCTTACCTCAGCTTGGAGTAGCAGAGCTGTCTGCTAAAGTGAACAGCAACTTCTATGACTGGGAAGGCTCAATCTCAGGGGGCAACTATACAACTGATGTTCCCAGCTACATTGCTAAGTATAAGGTTTTGGCCAGCTGTCCTGTGACACCCCTTTCATATAAAATTGAAGGTATTTTTGAAACATTTGTTCTCAAAAATATTATATCAGCATGATTGATCGTGAATACGTTTAATTCCTTTACAATATTATTTTTGCAGTTAATGCCCATTTTTCTTTTATACAGGTACCGCCCTGTTCTATGGCATAATAGATGACAACTTTAAGTATCTTGTGAATAGCTCCCTGAGCCACAGCTTCCTTGATGCTAGCTTTAGTGCCTTTGAAAGATACACTAGAAGCATGACCATAGACAACAAAATAACTGGCAAAGGCACAGCAACTTACAAGTATGAAGCAAGCGGCCCATTTGGCCTAAGTACCTCACTCTATTATTCTAATCAGGCAACCTTCACAGGCCTTGAAGTTACTGGAGATGCAAATGTGGATGGAGTCTTACACATAGGTCCTTTTTATGCAAACTCTGCATATGCCCAGTTCTACACTTTTAATCTACTTGAAAGAACAGGAAAAGGAGAATCCATATTGAGGTTTGATACCTCAATCATCCAGGGAACAAATGTTATCAAGGGAGAATATCTCAATGATGTGCTACTGATCGTTTCTAAAACAAGTGCTCAAAATGATGCATTGAATCATGTTGGTGAAATGAAGTACAAGGATGGACAATTGTTCTTGAAGTCAGACTTTAGTGGAGCAGCACTAGGAAAAACCATCCTTTCTAAAGCTGAACTTGAGTTGACAGTGGAAAAGGCCAGCTTCAAAGTTGAAACCAAGGCACATGATTCTATAAACCGTGCACACACCCTGCTTACTGGATCTGTGATGGGCAATGGACTTGAAGTGAATCTGGATAGTTCTCTAACATTTGAAGACCAGAGAGGAACACACAAAGGTACACTTACCTTGGGAACAAATGGCTTGATGACAAGTTGCACAACAATGCTTCAGTATAGCACAATGACATTTGAAAATATCTTCAGTGCTGGAATTGATGGAAAAGGAGCCTCCGTGTCTCTTGTGTCTAAGGGATTAGCTCAGGACAGCACAGTGGATCTCAGTGTGGAGGGCAAAATTTCAAACGATGAAGTGTATCTAAACAGCATTTTTAATGGCAATGCTTTTGAGGGTGATGCAAGAAACACAATGAATTTGGTTCTGAATAAGCAGGGACTTACCCTCTCCAGCACTGTGACAGGTACTCTACAAAAGATGAGGACTGAGAGCTTTCATGCTCTGACTCTAACTCTGTGGACACTGGCATTCCGTTCCAAGACAGACAATTTCATGTGCGATGGTGCATCTTACAGCCATGATATAAAGGTTAACATGAGGCCCTTTGCTGCATCAGTGTTTTCAGTCAATAAACTTGAGATGTTTGACATCTTTGTCAGTAATGAGGGCCAGCTTAAGATGGAACCATTTAAGTTTGATGCAACTGGAAGCGTCACTGGGAAATACGGAGAAGAAAATACCATCAAGAGCACTTGTGGAATGAGTTTTTCTGAAATGGCTGGATCAATGAAATGTGATTCATCTGCAGACATACTGGATTCTCAGGTCAGCCACAACATTGAACTGGATTTTGCTGGACTGTCCTCTGTTATTAACAGTGAGAGCCGGTTGAATTCCAAAGCTTTGCGTCTTGAAAATGTCATCCGTGCAATGGCTATGCCATTTAGCCTCACTGTTGATGCTATTCTTAATGGTGATGGTTCAGTGAAGTTCTATGGTAAGCACACAGGTCAACTCTACAGTAAGTTCCTCTTAAAAGCTGAACCTTTTGCCATTGCTGAATCCCATGACTGGAGAGCCTCTGCCACACACATATTAACAAACGGAGATTCAGCTGAAAGTCACATTGAAAACAAGTTGGATGGCTTGCTGATTCCCAATGAGCAGTCTGTGTTGTGGAGATTTAAATCCAAGCTAAATAACCATGCATATAACCAAGAGGTCAATATTTACAACAAAGAAGCAGATGTGGGAGTTCAGCTGTCTGGAATGCTCCAGACAAACCTGTTCAATAAAGCTGGAGAACCAAGTGACATTTCAATGGACAACCAAGAATTCAGCATCTCTGGGTTCCTGAAGTATGACAAAAACAGTGAGTGCCATATCATATATTTGCCTTTTATTGAAAGTCTTCCAGTTGCCTTCGAGAAAATGAAAATTGCAGTTGTGAGTATCCTGGAGTCCCTTCAACAGTATCTCAATGGATTGGACATCAATGATTTGGTCAGGCAATTCAAGGAGAACTTGGATGAAATCCCACAAAGGCTTAGTGACTTCAGTGAGAAACTAGACCTAGAGAATAAATTACACTTCGCCAAGGATAAAGTGGTCTCTTTGTTACAAGATTATGCTGTCACATTAGATGATTTGGAGGCAACTCTGGAGCACCTTAAGACAGCCTCAGCAAAAACATTTGCTGATTTGATAATCAAAATAAGGAACCTTAAGGTTCAAATCAAAAAAGCTATGGAAAGTGGATCCTGGACAGACATTGTCACAAACATTGGAGATGAACTGAAGGCCTTTGATGAAAGATATGATATTACCAGAACAATCGTAAAAGTCATCAGTGCTATTGAAGATGTAATTAGACAGATTGATCTGCAAAAACTACAGGATAGCAGCATGGCTTGGTTGAAGGAACTTGATAGCAACTATGAAATCAAAGGCAAAATTCAAGAGAAGGTGGGTGAGTTGAAACAAGTAATAGAGACCTTTGACATCAAAATGTTAGTCCAAGACATGACAGACTACATAAGCTCATTTGATTTGCCTCATTATTTAGAGCAACTCTCTGATTACATTCCCTCAGAAGACATTGAAAAAGTGCTGGATTCCATGAAGGATATCATTGTCAATTGGATAGAGGAATATGAAATTGTGGAAAAGATCAATTATGTTTACTCCAAACTAGGTGAGCTATTTCAAAGATATGAAATTGAAAAGAGGATGCAAGTTTTCCTGGATCAGGCAAAAACTCTTATCAAGCAATACAAAATCCGAGAGACAACTAAAGCTGTAGTGGATGCTTTAAAGTCAATTCCATTTGAATATTTTTCTGATAAGATCTTGCAACTACTGGATACCATTGTTAGTGAATTAAAATCAATTGACATAAAGCAAAACATTAATGATCTAAATGAATACATTCTTACGATAATCATAAATATAAAGGCCTTTGACTACAATGAATTTGTTGATAAGCTTAATGAGCAAATCAGCAAAGCAACAAAGTATGTTAATGAAGAAATAATGGTCTATGAAATCCCAGAGAAAATTGAGGCATCCAGGAAGTTTTTGAGAGAGATGCAGGCCTCCATTTATAACTATTTTGAACAACTAAAAAACACAAAAGTTGCTGAGCTCTACAGGATGATAAAAGGTGTATTTGATACCACGGCTTATAAGGATATAAAACTGAAGATCCAGGACACTCTTGAAGATATGAGGCAGAGAATCAATGACATGGATATTAGGGACGAAATCCTTGTTTACCTGCAAAGGGCAAGTGAATCATATTCTAATATGATTGCCTATATCTCATCACAGTTCAAGAACTTGATTGATGAAATTCGCAAGGTATCCAAGGATCAAGAAATAATTGATCAAATACATCAGGCAGTAGAAGGAGTTCTCAACTTTCTTAAAACAGCAAAAATAGAAGTGCAGGCTTTTACTGTTCCACTCACTACACTAGCAGTTCCTGCTTTTCAGATAAGCATAGCAAGGCTGCACGATATCACTATTCCATCTGAAATAACAGTACCAGGGTTCATGATTCTGGACTTCATCTATGTTCGCCAATTCACTATCAGCTTTGAGATGATTAAGAGCACAATAATTGAAGTAATTGATCAAATCCGACAGTTTGAAATGCCAGAGCTAGATCCTGAGGCCACCTTTGGTGATTTCAGAGCTCTTTATCTGTCTGATCTGCCTGACTTTACTCTGCCAGAAGTGAGACTTGTAGAGCTCAAGTTCCCAGAAATCAGTATACCAAAACTAAATTTCCAAAATTATGAAATCACTATGCTGCCTATTCCTGAAGTCAAGCTACCTGAGATTCCATTTGAGCCATGTTTCCCTGCATTTGGCAAGCTATATGGAGAGTTCAAATTAACTTCCCCACACTATACAATTATGACAATGGCAGCAATTCAGAATAAAACAACTGAAAGCTCAGAGCCACATTTCAAAGCTACCCTGACCTCACGAGTAACGTCTACTCTTGAGGTTCTTGGCTACACTTTGGATGCAATGCTTCAAATTCAAGCCCCTAAAATGAAGAAGATGATCATTAGTGAGACAATGAAAGTCCAACATATGGCTTTTACAGTTGACCATGAGGGTTCTCTCACTTTGAAATATCCATCAATAGAAGCACTGGCAAAGACAACTGCTAAGGCCACAACCCAAATATACAAAGCTGATTTAGTGAACACCATTGGACTTGCTCTGAAAAATGGAATATCTGTAACTATGGGTACAACTTATAACCATAACCTGGACATCCCCTGTATGGATATCTCAAGTCAGGCCAGAATTACAACAACAGGTGTGGCTCGGGTTGAGTCTGGTACCATTTCTGTGACTGTTGAAAATGAGGGAACTGGTAAATGGACCTTGAAGGACTACTCTGATGAAGGCATACACAAGAGCAATCTGGAATACATTGTCAAAACTGGCACAGCAAAGCTCACTTTTGATGGTGAAACAAACAGCAAAGGCCTCAAAATGAAACAATCAATCAATGCTGAATCAGTAATTCTGAGTCACATCACCATTGATGTCAGTGCTGACACAGAAACTCCTTTCATGAAGACAAGCGTGATAAAACTGACAGGAAAAGCACAAGTGGAGGGTCTCAAAATTGAACTAACAGCTACACACAATGCAGAATTGACTGGAAAAGTCAGTGGAACTCTGTCTAATTCTTGTGAATTTTTGGCCCAACCATTTGAGGTTATCATTGACTGCAGAAACAAAGGAAACTCTAAAATTTTCTTTCCCCTAAAACTAAGTGGAAAGATTGATCTGCAGCATGATTATAAGCTTGCTCTGAGCTCTGAAAAACAGCATGCCTCTTGGTTGGCTCTGGCTCGATTCAATCAATATAAATATAACCACAACTTCATTTTGGACAACAATGAAAAAGATGTAGGAATCTATGTATCTATTGATGGTGAAGCTAACCTTGACTTTCTGACTGTACCCCTAACTATTCCAGAAATAACACTGCCATACTTTGAAAGAAAAACACCAAAGATCAAAGAATATTCCTTGTGGGAGGATTTTGGATTGAAAAATCTCTTCGCTACTCCTCGTCAATCTTTAGATTTAGATTTCAAACTTCAGTATCACAAAAACCCTGACAAGCACACTTTCGACATAGATCTTAAGCCTATCTACCACTACATTAATGAAAATGTTAACCTCTTAGGAGCATACTTTGAACTTGGAAGAGACAAGGTCCTTGATTCCTTAACAGATTCTTACAATCAAGCCAGGACTCAGTTTGAAAAATACAAAATTGACACATCCAACCAGCCTCCACGATATTTTACTGTCCCTGGTTATACTGTACCAGTTCTGAATATTGAAATATCAGCCTTTAGAGCTGAACTGCCTGCATTCAGCTATTTCATCCCCAAGGAGGTCAGCACACCAAGTTTCAAAGTTGCAATAATGGGTTTCTCAGTGCCTTCCTATACTGTTGTTCTTCCATCCCTGGAGTTGCCTGTCTTGTTTGTGCCTGAGACACTCAGGGAGCTGACACTACCTACAGTGACATTCCCTGATATGCAGAACAGCATCATGCTACCTACTCTAGGAAATGTGACTTATGAGTTCTCATTCAAGTCCCCAGTAATTAGTGTGAATTCCAATGGTGGTCTTTACAATCAGTCTGATATTGTGGTCAAAGTGGGAGCATCTTCTACTTCTTTGTTTGAATTCCTCAAATGCAAACTTGATGGGACTACCAGCATTACTAAGAAGAGAGGTCTGAAGGTGGCCACTACATTGTCACTGGAACACAAGAATGCAGAATATACTCATGAGAGCACTATTAGCCTTACCAAGAGGAACATGGAGGCATCTGTAGCAAATGCTTTGAAAATCAACCTTCCTGTTTTTACCACAGAATTCAGTCAAGTACTGGATGGAAATACCAAGACCAAGCCCAATCTAGTCGCTAAAACAAAACTTCAGTATACATACAATCTCCCATCAATACAAAGTGAAGGAAATGGAATTCTAAATCATAATCTTGCACTAGAAACATTGTCATCCTATTTTTCTCTGGAGAATTCTTTAAAGGGAAAAGCATATGGATCAATACTGGAAACACAATCTTTTTCACAGACTTTAGACAATGAAGCAGCTATATACCTAAATGCCAATGGTCTGCGTTCCACTGTGAAGATTGACATACACTCTGAAGCTGAGAATTTGAAAACTGAAATCTGGAATATAGACATGAATGAGAATTTGGCTCTGGAGGCATCTCTCAGACGTGTTTATGCCACAATGAATTACTCAAGCAGAAATGAAATGAACCTTGCATCTTACTCAACCAATGGAAAGCACTCAGCAAAAGGAAGTATTGAGTTTGTTCCACTGACAACTCTGTCTGGTAATCTTAATGTTGACATTTCACAGTCATGTGACCTTGGTGTTGCAAGTATATTCCAAAATATTGACATTGCTGTTACCTCAGATAAGCAGAACTTCAAATGGAGTGGCAAGGAACAATTACCATTAATTAAACATTCCGGTGATCTGATGATGTCTAATGATGAAACTGAGATACGCATAGAGATGACAGAATCAGTTGAAGGTCATCTTGCATTTTTGAAGTCTGTCAAGTTGCCTATCTATCAGAAGAGTCTGTGGAATGTGTTGAAGTTTGATGAGGCCACCAGCACTGATCAGTTACAATTCCTCAATGTTTCTACTCAGTTAGTATACACCAAGAGCATGGATGGAACCTTGTTTGCACTGCCTGCAAATGTATTTGAAAATGGAGTTACTTTTGTTATTCCAGAAATCACACTAGCAATACCTGATTGGGTGAAGCAGATGCCACAGATTATAAGAGAAATGGATCAGAGACTTGAAAATGTTGATCTACCTGATTATATTTCTCTCCCACCCATCATCACCATTCCATCTTTTAATGTTCCTCTCACATCTCTGAATGTGCCATCATTTACATTAGATCTTAAAAATCTGAAAATCCCAAATGTGATCAGCACATCTGCTTTTGATGTAACGCTACCAGGTCTACCAGTGGTCAGAATCCCCCACTTTGAAATTGATACAGAATATGTGAGGGACAAAATGGCACTCCTGCTTTTTAAGATACCTCAATATGAAGTCACTATCACACAGTTTACTCTACCTAAAACATTTACCATTGGTAAGAAAACCATCAATTTGGATGACATCACAAAAGCAATCTATCACTTTGAGTTGCCAACAATAACCATACCTGAACAGAAAATAGAGGTACCAGAGATATCCCTCCACCTGCCAGCCAGTATATTCATCCCATCCTTTGGTGCCTTCTCCACTGCTGTGAAAATTTCCTCCCCAATTTATAACAGCACATGGACTGCAAAAATGGAGAACAAGGATCCAGGATTTGTTTATACATTGAAGTCTTCATGCACATCCACAATGACCTTCTTAGCATATGAATTGGATGGTAAGATTTATTGTGACTTAAATCACTGGGTGTTTTTACTAGAATATAAGTGTTGTTAGACCCACTAATCATTGTTATGCATTCCTGATTTAGCTGTGGCCAGTATTATGCTTGAAAACAGAGCTGTGAATCTGGAAGGAAAATGTGTGTTCACCAATAATGATGTAAAAGTGATCTGGAAACATGACATCCAACAGAATCTGAGGTAAAAATATATGTTGATATGTACTCTAAATGCTGCATTCCTTATGTTACCCCTTGGTCAACTTAACTTTTGAAAATATCATGGTTAGTGTTACTTTCTTGCTTTCTTGCTTTCACACCTTTCTTTATGGAAAACATGAAAGGAACATGTGTCCTTATTTACCTTGAAGTCTGACTTAAACTGATTATTGATCTTTTAAAAAATGTGTTTTTTTTCATAGAATAAAACGGGAGGAGCCTTTGGCCTCAAGGTAAATATTATTAAGTTCAACCATTTCTATACAACTTATATCCAACTTTGAATTTTTGTTTTGCAAAACTGTTTCTTTACATGTTTTTGAGTTATGCCTTGCTTAAAACAGCTTTCATTCAGAAACACTCTATATAAGAACATTAAAGCCTAAATGACTTGCTCATGACTTGTCTAAATGAACATTCATTTAAAAGTTGAAATCATCAAGTGATTTTTTCTTTCACAGACCATCCAGCCACACTCTGGATATTGATGTAAACAGCCAAAGTTTTGCTGACTTGAGCCTCCGTTATGCCTCAAACAACAATGGGATAACATCTTCAGTATCCTCACCTTCAGCTGGCTTCATTGGACTTCAGTTAACAAAGAGGTCACCATCTCAGTATTATGCAAAGGTCTTCAGCAGATCCTTGGTGAGAAACGCATGTTCTGAACAAATTAATGTGCTGTTCTAGCCTTTGATCAAGTTATATAAACATAATCAATATAATAGGTGATTAGTAAATGAATCTCTTTGTTCTTACAGTCAGCTGCTGACAAGGACACTGATCTCCTGACTTTCAAGATAACTCTGAAGAACTCGGAAAAACTGAACCTTCAAACTAGCTGGCAACTTAATGGGTTCCTTGACATACTGAATGGTTTTAAATCCAGGCTGCCTGCTATCACAGCAGCCCTCTATGACTATGTTAACAAATACCACAAAGCTCATTTTGGCATGGATATTAATCGTGGCACTTTAAAGCTGAAAAATGCAGTATCAAACAATATTGACCGAGCTTACAGTGAGCTCTCCAATGTTTTTAATGCAATGCAGAACTCAATGGAGTACTTGAGTCAGCAAAGTAAAGAAATGGTGTTGAGGGCAGTAGAGAGCATGCCACAGATTGACTTCCAGAAGATGAGCATCAAGGTGTCTAATGATGTAAAAGAGCTGCTTCATAATTATGAGACAAATGTCAGGGTCCTATTGGATGCTGTCATGAAGTTCCTGAGTGAGACAAAGTTCCACTTGCCAGGTTTGGAGGAGAAGCTCACAGGTCAGGAGATGTATAATAAAATGAGACGCCATATTTCAATGGCAGTCAGACGAGCTGTGGGTAGATTCACCGGACTCATGGAGACTATAGCCGACACCATTGCAAGCTACATCAATGGAATGAATTTTAGCCTACCTGGTACAAATGTTGTTATTAATGGAAAAGAACTTTTGAATGATTTAAAATCTGCCATGAAATCTGCACAGAATCAGATTATTCAAGCAATGAAGAGGTGGGAAGGTCTGAAGCTGGAAAAAATTCTCCAGAACATGAGTGACTTTGTGAAACTTTGCATCCAGAAGGCAGGGGAGTTCATTGCTTCTTTGAAGGATGAGAAGTTAGTAGAACTGTCAACTTATCTCAGTGGAATTTACTCTGAGGGTAGCAGCAGCCTAATGATGCAAGAAATTACCAAACAGATTCAAGTGGCAAAAGAAAATGCAGCCGAGTACAAAGAAAAAGCGAAGTTGAGGGTCCAGGAGATCTACAATAAGACAAATGTGGAGCACCTTAATACAGAAATGAGTAAATTAATTTCACTCTTGGAGAACCTCCTTCGTACTAACACTGAAGGCATCCTTGATTATGCAAAGAAAGCTTCTCAGCATACGCAGCCATACATAAGAGTCACCAACAGAAAGATAGATGTAGATGTTCCTCTGCCATTTTATTGGAATTCTTTCAGTGAATGGCCAAGCATGACCTAAATGTTCTAAATTTAAAGTGGTTTAGATTGTTGAAACTTTACTATTTTTGAAAATGTCTTTGTTATACTTGCATAAATTCCATGTTTGAAATTTTGTGTACTATTTTTTTTGACCGAATAAATTTAAAATTGTTAATATGTGTTGGAAGAAATGGATAACCCACTGGTAATGCAACATGAATAAATTTTTTATTTGCATTAATTATGCTGATACATTTTTTTTTTTACTATGAAATTACAATTGTGTGTGTGTGTGTGTGTGTGTGTGTGTGTGTGTGTGTGTGTGTGTGTGTGTGTGTGTGAAAGTTGCACTTATTTATTTGAGCCTTTAGAGGGCAGTGCCATCAAACACATATCTGACAACTAACTGCATGACCCCAGATTTCTAAAAAAAATTCTGCAATGTTCCTCTCTCCACGCTGTTTCGCTTCAGTCCACTCACTGACCAGAACCCACTGCTCTAATATTGCAGGTCACATTCCCACCCTATACTACCCGTGGTTACCTGATGGGGAACTGTTACCTCCTGCAGTTCTTTCATATAGCCTTTATCAAAACAGGCCCCAGACAAATGTTGCTAAGCAGAGAGGCTTCCACCTGTTTGGAATCCGGAGCTGTGCTCTGTGCAGGAGCGTGCTGCTTTTCCCACAGTGTTCTTTCTGAAGCAGGTTAAAGATCAGTACCACTGGGTTCGGGTTTGAAGGAGAGGCCGTAGGCCTTGTCTGACCCTTTCTTCCACATTAACCCCTTAAACTGCAAGGGCCACACACATCATATACTACCTGTCAGATCCCTTTTTCTTACATATTAGTTTCATAATTGGACGTTAACACTAAGACTTAATCTCAGTAACAAGTTATTTTTAACCCTGATGTTTAATGAGTTCTTGCACAGTGAAGGATCGAAGGCTACACATGTGCTTTAGATTTTTGAAACTGAAAAACATTCAGAATTGTTAATGTGTGGTGGAAGAAATGTATAATCCACTGGTAGTACAACACAATTAAAATATTTATTTTTATAAATATCGTTGATCATTTTTGTGTTAATAAAATAATAGAATTTACACAAAAGTAAAAACTCAACACTTCACTCACAATAACTTTACTTAAGTTCAGAAAGAAAACGTGTTATTGTACATTGTCGCTGTGAAAATGATAACTTTACATGACTTATATATAATATATATATTTTTAAATGAAAGCTCCAGTAGGCTTAATCAAAGCAGACAATGAAGAACACGTTCTATTCCTTCAACTCACTGAAACAATGCAATGTCTTCTATTTACATGATTGAAATGTGTTTTTCATTTGGATATAAATAAAATATATACTTTTTTGCTTATTGTAGATCAATTTTTTCACATGATTATTTGGTTGAATTCAGTGTCTGTTTGAGGCTTTTCCCAGCATAGATTAAGTAAAATGCATCTTAAGCTAAATATTGCACTTGCAGATCCAGCATTTCATAATATGACTCTAAATGACCTGATACCTTAGATAGATTAGTTTAGCATTAAGACTTGTGCTCCAGGCCCCTGGAGTCAAGCAGTAGCTTGCTACCTTTTTCATAATGGGGTGTTTGTCTCGAAAAGACGTTTTCCATCTGTCTTGGCCTTTGCTCATTCACCTGTCAGAGGCTTAACATAACACTTCAAGGAACATGCCAGTTATTATTTAGCCATGGATACTTGGCAAAACAGCTTAGTTGATGTTTTATGAAGAGCAGACAAGCTGTCTGTTTCATTCCAAAGGGAAATGTAAAAGTACAATAAATAAAACTTCCGCGTTTCACTCAAGACTAAAATATCACTGCTTCACTGCAGGTCAAGCACTTGGCCGCATGGTGTGTCACAAAAACGAATTATATAATTTGCCATGAAACACTGTAGCTATTTTAATCCAATCAATATTTCTCTGTAGTTACCCCAGCGTGCAGGATTTATCCAAAAAACTATTTTTTTGTAGTTCTTAAATCCATATCAAGAGCTGTTTATAAAGTAGGTTTTATCTTCTTCATTTGTTTTTTTTACCAAAGAATAGCCACAGATCCATTTTAAAACATTTTTCAACCTCTTGTTATCCTTCTAATTAAAACATGCTGTTTAATAATAACTATATAATGATTTTAATATAAAAATATGACCACAACCACTTGCACCCTTGCTTAATATGAGCAGAACCATTTGCATTCTTGCTTTCCAAACCCGGTTTAATGCTCTTTAAAATTAAAAAAAAAATTTTCTGGTCCTATTACATTGGCCATACATATATTTGATACAATTAAACTAATTTAAATGTAGGTCTGTTTCTAAAAATATTTTTCCTCAGCACTTTCCTTGATTTTGAATGATCGTTAGTCTAATGGATTCACATACTAGTTACTACTGATATATTTGACGAGGCAATGGGCAGCAAATGAGGGAAAAAACTACTGGGTCACAGTCTAGTTTAGACAACTATGTAAATACACTGATAAAACTATGTACACACTCAATCAGTACAATTGCTCAAGCACAGTTGAGTACAAAAGCTTGCACACCTCTTCTCAAATACGTACATACTTCTGCACATTTTAATTAGGGAAGAGGATATCTTATAAAGTTTGTGCTTTGTTTCTGCTTTGCGGGAAGGGGAAAATATTTTTTTTAACTCAACTGAGCATGTACTTTAATGGATGACAATAGATTTGTTTTGTCAAGAGGTTAATAAATCTTGGTTGGTTCTATGTTTATTTCTCTAGGGCTTGTTATCACCTCAATGCTGTGTAGAAGACTTTGGACAAGACAGAAGAAAAGAATTTTGGCAGTATTTGCAATTTGCTCTTTTTGCTGGCCTTTACATAATCTGTGACTTGCAGGAGGCCTACGGTCATAAACATCAGACGATGCACTGTAGGTGGAGAGGCGTTCGGATGAAGAGAGAGAGTGCTGTAACCCAAGCCAGGGCGCAGATGTTAGTAGGCTGTCCTCCATAATAAATAACATCTCCCATTGTCGAAAACCCCTGAGCTGGAGCAATGCCAGCCATGAGTAATCTCATTTCTACAGAGGAGTAACAAGACTGCGAGTGAAAACAAAATGTCAATGATTTACAGGGTGTGTAAAAGGCAATAAAGCATGGGCTGGTCTGCTCCCCTCACAGCCCATCCTGGCTCACTGCAGCTGTATGTGAGATAAAACTCTGATAAAAATCACACTCACGCTAGAGGATGATTTCATGCTTCTTACCTCTTCTGCTTTATACATGACCTTCTTATAGATCAAGTGTAGGCCGACTTTCTGCTAGTCCCGCTGGCATTTGGGCAGCATCAGCACCTTGCACCAGGAGCATATTAATCAAAAGGTCATTTGCCTTTTTTTTTTGCCTCCCAAGAGAACTTTTAATATAGAATGAAGACACATGTCTTATAGATCACTGCTATGCAGAAGCAATAACACAACACAGTCTCTCTCTCTCTCTCTCTCTCTCTCTCTTTCTCCCTCTCACAGTCACGGATCCTGGAGGCTGGATCCTGAAGGCCCCCCATTCAGTGGCATTTCAGTGGTGCATTAGTTAGCTCTGTCACTGCCCAATGAGTGAAATAAATGCATGCGAGGTGAATGGAGATGCTAAATTGTGCTCTAGCTATAAGTGTACTTGTGTTTATGTCTACAAAACATCAACAGATTTTCACACACAAGTCCTAAAAGTAGACAATGGAACCAAAATGTAAAAAATGATCCATTATTAATGCTGTCTTGTTTCTTTTAGAGGCAAAAGTATGTGAACTTTGCTTATGGTATCTGCTGTGACCTCCATGTGCAGCAGTAACTGCAACTAAATGTTTCCTTTCTCAAAACATAACACTTCAAATTTTGGACCAGTGATGCAGAAGGTGCCTTGCTCAAGGCTACCTCAAGCAACCTAGTGGTCTGGGACTCATACCCATGACCTTCCATGTATTTTTTTTGTCCATAACCACAAGGCTATCACTGACTCCTTTGAGGGAGGACCACTTCTGGGGAGAGTAACTGTGGTCTTGAATTTCCTCTGTTTGTACACATTCTGTGTGAGTGTGCATCAGAAAGATCAAACTTTTTTTTCAAACAAAGTTTAAAAAAATACACTCACTCTTCATTTTATATGCATAGGTCCAAGATACAAAAATAGACCTTTTTGAATTGTTTTTGTTATATCACAAAAAGCAACCCTTTACATATCTGGTCTACAACAATTTAATCTCAAACATTCAAGCTAAAATTATAGATCTTGTTTCAGCAAATACCTCTTTTTAAATTTGATACAATACAGGGCAGACACTGTCTGAGATAAAGAGAGGCAATAAAATGATCAGGTAAAGATCAATTGTAACTGGTTTTGGTACATAACCTCCAAACAGGGGCAATGGTGGCCTAGCTGCTCCATTACACTGTTTACTCATAACGCTGCTCCGCTATGCTGTTACACTCCAGAACAACCTGGGCTGCTTTGTTCTACAACACTGCAGCCCTCTTACGGATGAAAGTACTGTCTGTTATGCTGACTGTTGTCTGCACTTGTTGCCTTGTCTTTATTTTGTTACCTCTGTTGTGTCTTATGTTGTCTTGTGTGTAGCACCAGGGTCCTGGTGGAACATTATTTCGTTTCACTATGTACTCTGTATATGCCTGAAATGACAATAAAATCCTATTTGACTTGACTTGACTTGACTAGTTGTTAGAGACTAGATCCCATGATCAAAGGTTGTTGGTATGAGTCCCAGATCAGTAGGTCCCTCTGAGGTACCCTTGAAGAAGCTGCTGCCCCCATCACTGAGTACTTGGTGTAAGACTGCACAGTGTTTCATCTTGTGACTGTGTTAAGGAAGGAAGCATTTTGTTGTGTTGTGCTGAGTGTTTTGCTGTGGTGTGTTTACATTTTACTTTTAGAAGACCTTTGAGAAAAGCAATGAAATACAATAAATGTAGAAAATGGTCCTTTTAAATAGTGTGGATTCTTAAAAAAAAAAAAACTGAATTCAGTTCTCACTTCAACGAAATGTGCAATTGTGTCCCATTTAAATGGTATATTATTTATACCAAATGTAAACAATTATCACCAGACATGTTATAGACGTCAGCAAAAAAGTGCCAAAACTCCCGTAGACAGCTACTTTTCACAATAAAGCTTAGAATAAAGTTCCTTTCAACCAAAGAGATAAAGTGTATGTATTTCTATTTGATTATGCAATTACACAATATAAACCCTTTTACTGAAATACTGTCTCAATAAGCAACTAAAAAGAACTCTTGATGGATCTTTACCGTTGTAGGAAAAACTTTATCCACACTAGCCTGGGCTTTGCTGTAAAGAATAGACTTAATAAGAGCTGCAGAGCACCTATAGATTTTTCAGCTCTCTTCGATGTATCTCTCCTTCTGTTTCAGAGATAGTTTCCCTACGGAGTAGTGCCAACATTTTCCCATAGAAACAGATCTTCACCTGTAAGAGAAAGCCCCACTTGACAATGCTAAGCTCTTTCTTAAATCATGGCTTGTGCTAAAAACAGCTGAAAAAATATCGTTTTTACTTCTGTGTGCAGTGGCACTTTCCTCCCTCATAGTTTTACATCCTATTGCAGCCAAAAGGAAATGGGATGCTGGTGCCATTATAGATCTTATAAAATAGCGATACAGATTAAAAGAGCAGACAAAAGAGTGGACAGGCACTATATGGATTAATCTAAATGACACATATCACATATCATACTTAGTTTGATCATGTGTTTAATGCAAATATATAGCAGAAACAATTAATTGCAGTTATATTTAAATTGTTTACTTCTGCAAATGCAAAAAAATTGTGTGAAATAAACACAATGTTTAACTTTGTTACGGTAGATGGTGCTCTGCTCTGACTGAGCACATTTGGGCTCATCAGGGAACAGGTGTGTCTCACTGGAGGCTGGCTTTATAAGCCCCAATGAGTCAGAGTAGAGCGATTCGTGTTGGTTTTGCGTGTTACAGACAACATGCGGTCAAAGGAGCTCTCCATGCAGGTGAAACAAGCCATCCTTAAGCTGCGAAAACAGAAAAAACCCATCCGAGAACTTGCTACAATATTAGGAGGGGTAACATCTACAGTTTGGTACATCCTGAGAAAGAAAGAAAGCTTTGGTGAACCCAGCAATGCACAAAGATCTGGACGTCCACAGAAGACAACAGTGGTGCATGATTGCAGAATCATTTCCATGGTGAAGAGAAACCCCTTCACAACAGCCAACCAAGTGAACAACACTCTCCAGGAGGCAGGCATATCAATATCCAAGTCTACCATTAAGAGAAGACTGCGTGAAAGTACATACAGAGGGTGCACTGCAAGGTGCAAGCCACTCATAAGCCTCAAGATTAGAAAGGCTAGATTGGACTTGAAACCAAAATCAACCTCTACCAGAATGATGGCAAGAAAAAAGTAGGGAGAAGATGTGGAACAGCCTATGATCCAAAGCATACCACATCATCTGTAAAACATGGCGGAGACAGTGTAATGGCTTGGGCGCGAATGGCTGCCAGTGGCACTGGGACACTAGTGTTTATTGATGATGTGAGACAGGACAGAAGCAGCTGAAAGAATTCTGAGGCGTTCAAAGGCAAACTGTCTGCTCAAATCCAGCTAAATATAGTCAGATTGATTGGGTAGCGTTTCATAATACAGATGGACAATGACCTGAAACATACAGCCACAGCAACCCAGCAGTTTATTAAAGCAAAGAAGTGGAATATTCCTGAATGGCCAAGTCAGTCACTTGATCTGAACCCAACTGAGCAGCATTTCTAGACTGGGGTGGCACATGAAGACTAAACTTCGGACAGAAAGGCCCAGAAACAAACAGCAAACTGAAAGCCGCTGCAGTAAAGGCCTGGCAGAGCATAAAAAGGAGGAAACCCAGAATCTGGTGACATCCATGAGTTCAAGACTTCAGGATGTCATTGCCAGCAAAGGGTTTTCAACCAAGTATTAGAAATGAACATTTTATTTTCAGTTATTTAATTTGTCCAATTACTTTTGAGCCCATGAAATGAAAGGATTGTGTTGACAAAATGCCTTAGTTCCTCACATTTTTATGCAACACACCTCATTAAAGCCCACTTCATTTGTTCAACCCACTTAATTAAAGCTTAAAGTCTGCACTTCAACTACATCTGAGTTGTTTCATTTAAAATGCATTTTGGTAATGTACAGAACCAAAATTAGAAAAAGGTTGTCTCTGTCCAAATATTTATGGACTTAACTGTAAATCACATCCAGTACATACACACTCTAATACTAAGACTTTTCTTTGTTTGCACCTGATAGCCTGAGTAACAGCAACTATTTATTTTTGCAGTAGGCTGTGATTGCATTTATGTGTGCAGGTGTCTGCCTAAGGGCATTTATACAAGTGTCTCCTGCCCTTCTGATGGACAGTGTACTTCTCTTTGGGAGTACAGATCATGAACTTTGACCTGTTCAGTCTATCCTCCTCTTAAATCACTTTTGTGGATTTCAAAGACTAACTCCTTTGTGGGGTGATTTACAAGGGCACTAGTCCATAAAACAACAGCTGGATGCAGCGACGTACTGCCCTGGCAAACTAGCGGTTGCTCCTGCACTGTGGCAAATTATAGTAGTTTGAAATTTGAAACATTTCCTGTAACTCATAACAGAAACATATTGGCTAATCTAGGACATGTCACTTTATGACCAGAGAGGTCTGGTTATAACTTATTTCTGCTAAGCGATTTAATATAGAGCAAATTGTAAACATAAAATACTAAATACTAAAACATACTAAAATACTTTAGATCAGAATGGAAACCTTCATACGAGGCCTAATGACTAATGGAAACTAAAAAACATCTTACATTTTTTGTTCAGTTTTAACACTGGGACCCTCTCTACACAATCATTTTTGATGTAGAGCGGGGCCAATGATTTCCAATGATTTCTTTTGTTTTCATGGTGTTCAGTGTCAGGTTATTTATTGAACTCCATCCAGAATCTCATCTCTGTAGGCAGACTTGTAATCAAGGGGCTGAAAGGATGAGACTTTGTGACATAATTGGGCAACTTATTTTTCTTTATGAACTTTCTTTCCTGAGTGCTAAAATGAGTTAAAACAGACCTCTGGTCTTATCTGGTTATAAGTGGTTCAGATAATGGATGATGTGTTTTGGTATTTAGTCTAGTTATAGAATATACACTCTATTTTAACTTAAGCTACATGGTTAATTTTTTAACCCACTGACAGAAAATGATTCAATCAGAATTTTATTTTCTTGTAATATCTAGGCAGATAGAGCTAAACAACTTGTTTTATTAGTAATGGCATCAGGGTTGGGCTGAAACTCCACATGGGCAGATGCTACACATAAGAGAAAAGCTTTAAGAGTTTACAAAGTTCTTATTTCAGTTTAATCTAGAAAATGTTCCTATTTAATGCCGCAATCTTAGAGTTAACAAAAAGTGCCATTAATATCTGAGATCTAGATGAAAGTAGAAAGTCATATTGTAAGTTTTTTTCCTCCTTTCCTGAATGCAGTTTGACATTTTTGGACTAACCTGAAGGCCTAGTTCTAATCATCTAATAATATTCATGATACATAGTATAAATCACAAAATTGAAACCCTGTATCAACAAAATAAAAAAAAATAAACTCATAAAAGTACAATCCTTTCTCATTTCCATTTTCATTCAACAGAACAAGAAACAGAAAAAAAGGATTTAAAAAATCAACCAAATAAAACCAAAAAAGTTATAATACCTCAGATTATTATTAAAACATTGAATGTATGATACCACTGTTTAAAGACTTTTAACTGCTCTAATATTGTTTGACAAAAATAAGTGAACATTTTTGTAATTGTGAAACACAGCACAGAGTGATCCACAATGAAATTAAACCTCAGCATTCTACCCATACACTCACACACACCGTGCAGCAGGGGGCAGCTATTGAAAGTGCCCAGGGAACAGTGACAGGGATGGTACCTTGCTCAAGGGTAACCTACTGGTCTGGGATTTGAACCCATGACCTTCTGATCCTGGGGCCAACTCACTAACCACTAGGCCACCCCTGCCCCAAAACACCTTGTTTGGATTTTCATTTTCCCCCTCCTCCTGCCTCCCTCTTTCCTCCTGCATCCCTCTCTCCTTCCTTCCTACACCACCAGTCTTGAACCCATAACCTTCCACACATCAGTCCAGTGCTCTACCACTGAGCCACCTGGGCAAACAGATAATAGATGACACCTGCAGTTTGGTTGGGAAATGTATCACAATGACTATAATGTGTCATTATAACACCCACCCCTGCTGTGCAGTACAGTCTATTTGGATAAAATTGCTGCATTTAGAAATATTATCACTATTTTGGCTTCCCTTCCACTGGTTTTTCCTCACACACACACACAAACACCACACACACACACACACACACACACACACACGCACACACACACACACACACGCACACACACCTTATAACCTTTGTGTAATGTTTGTTAATCAACTCTGATTGATCTCTTGACAAGTACAAGCAGCCCTTAATGGTGGATGGGGTCCAAGAACTGTTGGAAAAATCATGGACATAACACCACACACAACTTGCGTTCCTCCAACCCAAGACCACCTCTGCAAGAAAAACAATGACCATATCAGCCATGTATCAAACGAGCGCAGTCTGCAAATTAGGCGCTGTAATGGAGAAAGATGTTGAAAAGAGGGAAAGTGCATGTCCCTGACGTGTGGCTTTGAAGAACGGTTGTGAGAAATGGGTAATGACTCCTTTCTGTTTTGTGCTGTGGCTTGCTGACAGGCATGTGGGAATAGGCCTCTATTCTGCCTCCAGATACACTTGCAGAGGGAGGCTAGAGTTATGAGAAGCAGTTTTACAAAAATTTAAATCGGAATATGAAAGGAATGAACTGTTGGTCTGTTCTGGGTGCCGTCTTGCTGTATAAAAGCTTTTATGGATCAGGTGACCTGCCGCCTGTTCTTTTGTTTTAAAGACCTCCAAGAGAAATATAGAAAACCTACACTTTTTTTTGGAGCAATGTAAAAAATTAACCCCTTTAATTTATACATACAAGTGAAAATAAAAGTGAAAGTGACTATTTGCCATCATCAGCACATTTCACCACAGTGAAATGCTTCCTTTACATTTAACCAATTCACACTGGTGAAGCAGCAGGCAGCCATCTATCCAGCATCCAACAAATGGATTGGCTAGTGCCAATACTATGCCCAAATCTTGGGTAAAGTCCCTAATGACAAGGCCAACACTGACCCTCGTTATTCTGCAAACATGATTTGTTAAGAGCCTCTGAAAGTAAAGTTCTGTACCATATACTTCAGTTGCCTACACTCTCTGATTGTCTTATTTTCACTGCTAGTAGATACACTGATAGATCAATTATTGATATTAGTCATAATGAAAATCTTCACATCAAGACACTGTGCATAAGCTGAATAAATTGTATTTCATTTGTTTTTTTACTTTAAATATCAATGGATTCAGACTAAAAGACTTAATGGCAGGTAAGCAAGGTGGGTTTTTTTGTTTTGTTGTTTTTGGCTTTAATTACTTACTTACGTGCAATTTAATAAGCAAACTGCTTTTGCTTATTTTTGTTATTTTATAGTTATAACTGAGCCAAATGTAAATGTGTATCTAATACCATGGTAAGACGTTTTACACATGAAACCTATAAACTTATAAACTCTTGGAATCTTGACATATGCCTTTATTTCTTCCAAGGCCAGAGGGGGGAGGGGGCAGTTTTGAAGAACTTGATTAATGCACTGGCCAAAAAATAAGAAGAAAAAATGGCAAGGAAAAAACATCTGGGTATTAGATCTGTTTATTAATGAATGAGAGATATTCACACTGTCATCCATCAAGATGTGTTCAGGAAATACTTAGCATTATAGCTTCTTTTTTTCTTGTTTTAGCACAGCATTCAGACCTCTCCACCAAAAATTGCTCTCAATATTTTGATATTGTGTTTTCACAGGTGCACTAAGTATTCTCCAACGTCCTCAAACAGGTTAGCCAAAATGAGTTTGACTGCGTGTGGTTAGACTTTGCACATGTTTCCAGTAAAATATCATTATTATTGATGAGACAGGGACTCCTGGACGTTAGGCTGAAGGCATGGCATTCTTGGAATATTCAGTGCAGGCCTGCAAAGTGAGCATGCAGTAAGCTCTTTTTGCTTTCCCTCTGATTGTAATTGTCCACGTCAACTTGCATTTTGTTACTTATACTGTAGTCCCCCTTACAAATACTGCTCATTGTCTTAATATTTGTCAGCTGTTATAATTTCTCACTGTAACAACTTACAGTACATTGTATACTTCAACTTGGTCAGTGTGGTTATACTTTCTGATATTAGATTAGATTGAGTCGCTGACATTTTTGGCTGCTTGAGAAAGAGTTTGCCATGCTCTTTCACCCAGATTCAGCATGAGGAGACACAGGTACTAAGCAGAAGTCAGATGGGCAGCTGTAGAGAATTATCCCCTTTTACTCTATTCCCAAGCTAATCATCAAAACACGTTTGTCTTTCAGAAATCAAAGATTTGAGTTTTTTCACTTTTGGTTTCCTTTAAGATCCTGCTTTGCTCAGCTTTACTTATTGCCTGGAAAGTCTGTTAATCAAGGGATTTTTCAATACATTTAAAAGCAACCTACTAATGTTACTAATGTAACTAATGTTACCATTTTGCACATTTTACAAGCTTATTTATCTAATTTCCTGCTTATGCCAGACCTGGATAGTGCATTAAAGGTATTTTTTGTGATTACACACTCTCCCTTGCTATAAAGAAGACTTGGTTACTATTTTCCTGCTATATGTTTACTGACCCAGAATGATGCTTTAAGAAATTCATTTTTGTGTGATGCCTTGTGTGATGGTTTATAAAAATATATTTGTTTTTCAAGGCTATAGTAATTTTAAAAATATCTTTATCAAAATGGAACAAGATAGTTTCGACTGCCTTGCAGAACTTACACATACACAGCTGGTGCCAATCTTCAATTGGCCATGATGCCAGGTACCTCTGGGCTTAATGACACTACTAAAGAGAAAATGATGCCTCATGGCAGAAAAGTCATCTAAGGTTTAGTGTGTGAAGCCATGTGACAAATAATTTTTTATTAAATCAAAAGAACTCGTAAACATGAAAAGAAGATTAAGACATGGTGCGCTGTTAGTTAAGACTTTTAAGCGAAACTCACATTGCTGGAAAAGTTGTATTTAAGTGATGTCTAGATTCAGCAGGTCTGGCAGCAATCAGTCTTGGGGTGGCAAGTCTAACTGGCTTGAATTTGGCTCAATGAGTAATAAAGGCCGCAATTACGTTTTTCACATGACTGTTGCAAGCAATGAGTTTGAATGTTTGTCAATAAATAAAAACTCATTTGAAAACCTGTGTTTTGTGCTTACTGAGCCTTTAATACTACTATACATTTTGATATAAACACAGAAAAAAGGAAATCAGAAAGGGGTAGACTCCTTCACAGCATTGTATTGTGGAGTGAGATGATAAGACTTGTTGACTTATTATATACAGATCAATATAACAATTATTATGATTACAAAATTAATGTATAATTAATTATGTATAATAATGTTTAATAAATTATTTTTATAACAATTATTAATATAACAAAAAAGGCTAATATTGTGTATGTTACCTTCATGCTGCAGAAACATCCATCCATCCATTATCTGCCGCTTGTCCCAAACGGGGTCGCGGGGGAGTGCTGGCGTCCAACCCAGCGCACACAGGGCGAGGACGGGGGACGCACCCTGGACAGGTCGCCAGCCCATCGCAGGGAGGCTGCAGAAACAGTACAAACATAAAGAATAGATTCTGAAATGTACTTAAATTATAAAAGTAAAAAGTAAAGTGCAAACCTAACTGAACCTCACACCATCATATTTCTAAAATTATTAAACCTTTCTCCAAAAAAACTAACAAACCCTAATTATACATACATACTGAAACTGCTAGTTCAGCTCAGTTCTCATACTTGGACCTCATGTGTTTTCATTTCTGCTCAAGCTGTCTTGTTGCGATGCTTTTTCTAATGGGCTTTAGTTTAGTAGGCAATCAATGCTGTATTCATATGCTTCTCAGATGATCCAATGTCCTAACATAAATTTATTGTACATGTTCTTTAAATTGGAATGTGGAAATAACATGGATACAACAAAGATGTTTTATATTTTATTGCACAGAGGTCTTAAACAACACACTGATAGCTGTTTTTAGTATTTGCGTGACAGTGAAAAGCAACGGAAACAGATCAGGCCAGCCATGACATATGGATAATTTAAAACATATGCACATTCATCATAAAATTGTCTGTATTTGCTCAAACGTATGGTGCTAGAGGCTTGTGAGAGATGGGCAGGCAGCTTGAAACTGATAATACATGGTGTGCACCATTAATCAAAAGTTTCTCACCATCAACCGATGATTTATTGTCATCCGCCATGCTTCTGCCTGTATGACGTAGGCATCTCTGAAGATGTGTGTATCAAAATTTTCGCCAACTTTCCTAGTTGTTGTTCCGACTTGGGGAATACCCACATGAATTTTCCCGGTTGGGAAAACATTTTTTCGATTATTCTGACACCATATGAATTCAACATATGTTAAACATTGATGCTACATTCACTTGCTTGTCATGCTTGGTGAAGTGGAAAGGATGTAAATGCAAAGTTGGGATTATGGAAATGGATGTATTAAACATAAACATATACGCACACAACCATGAATCAAACACAGTCTTCACAGAAACCATGAAACTAAGGCCTCAGTGACACATCAGATGGCTCTGCCCTGACTCACTGAGATCTATATGCCTTTAGACTAATGAGGTACACCTGCCAACATAATAAGCAGAATGCCAGGAAACATGGATGCTGTTGCAGCCAAAAGTGATGAGGAACCAGGACTGGCGGTAATGGGGGCTGCCTACCTGAGGAGAAAACACAGGAGTGGCCAGCCCTCCTGGGGAGATGAAGGAGCTGGCAGGGATGGGGTGAGCCACACTCCTGAAGAAGAGCGGCAGTGTCAGACCAAGGGCTGGCAATGAAGGGGAACCAGGTGCCAGCGATGAACGGGAGTGCCCACCTGAGGCACACTGAGGATAGATCAAACCTTTGGCTGGTGATAAAGAGGAGTCCAGAGTCATCGCTGGATCAGGGGATGATGACCACAGTGACAAACAGCCTGGGGACCTTGTAGACATGGGCACTGTGAGCTCTGCAAGCTCCTCACCAGCTTGCAAGAAGGAACAAGAGCAGTTACAGCTGGCACTGGGGGAACATGACACGGGAGTCCCAGCTGTGGAAGGGGACACAGGAGTACCGACCGTTGAAGGGGACACTGGAGTCAGAGACGGCTGGGGGAGCTTCAACACGCTATGAGCCACAGCAGGATCCATCAACAGGCATCTGTACTCCTGAGAGGCAGAGGGCACTGAATGTCGGTGAAGCACACTCAAAGTGGCCTCAAGGATGACCAGCCCCTGCTGAGGGCTCCTCGCAGCTAGCCAGAGTCAAGGGGGTGGCGCAGCAAATCACTGCAAGTGCTGGAGATTCAGTGGCTGCTGGAGGATGGTCTACCCTTAGCAGCATCTCATTATTAAGTTTCTGCTGGAGGGAGAACTGCTGGTTTTCCTCCAGAGCAGCCGAAAAGAAATCAACCAGCTAAGCTAACCTCAGCTCATTAGACAACTGGAGTATTAGCTCAAGTCGGCCGAGAACCTCCTGGCCACCCTGCAAGTCAACATAGTGTCCTCCCCCAGCCACTCTAATATTATCCCCTGAAACAGGTCATGAAACAAATCCTGACTCGCTTTGTCCATAATTTGGTCAGTCTTTCTGTCATGCTGTGGTGGATTGGACAGGACATAAATGCGGACTTGGGATTGGTGTATGTGTGTCTTTTGAGTTGTTTTTTTTTACTGTAGATGTTGCTATGGGGCAGTGGTGGCCTAGTGGTTAGGGCGTCGGCCACATGATCGGAGGATCAGGGATTCGAACCCCTTTCCAACGGGTTGCCCTGAGGTACCTTTGAGCAAGGTGCCGTCCCCGTCCTGCTCCTCCCTGCGATGGGCTGGCGACCTGTCCGGGGTGCGTCCCCCGTCCTCGCCTGTGTGCGCTGGGTTGGACGCCAGCGCGACCCCGTTTGGGACAAGTGGCAGATGATGGATGTTGCTGTGCTAGTACTTTCCCTGAAACTTAAATAGTCAATATTGTTTGATATCAGAGAAACTGTTTTTCAATTACTTTTGAACTAACAATCTAGAACACTCTACGTGCATAGTAACTAACCGCCAGGACCTAATATTACAAATGAAATGTTGTCGTATAATTTATGTGTGAGGATATCAATGGCCTAGTGGTTAGGGACTAACTAAGCCTCGTGATTGGAGCCCAGGACCAGCAGGTTACCCTGAGGTGACCTTGAATGATGTAGCTCCCCCAACACAGCTGGCTGGGCGCTGGATTTATGCTGTTACACTTGGGTACACTTAGGTGTATGGGTTAAATGCAGAGTAATAATTTTGTAGGGGTGCACAATTTTTTTATGTGCTGTGGTACTGCCTGTATGATGTAAGAAATGTGGTAAATGCTGTACTGAAGTTAAGGGTAGTTCATGTTCAAGTCCTCTGTTGAAACAAAAAGTAAATGGTGAAGGGTCACTAGTATATACTAGCAATAACATAAAACACGTTAAATAAAGCTATGCACAAACATGAGCTAAGGAAAGTGGTCCCTTTGTGAAAAAAAAAAACAAATTAATTAAAAGTACTGTCCTATAAGGAGTTAAATTCATAGAATACACATAAAAATTTTGTACAATTCAATGGAAATTTTTGCAAATTCAGTTTATAACAGTAATAAAATATTTTTTCTTAACATGTATCACTGTCTTTAACACACAGGGTTAACTAAAAGTCTTCTTCTTCTTTCGGCTGCTCCCATGGATTGTCCATTACCATTTCTTGTGGTCCTCTGCATCTTCCTCTGGATTATATTTTATTACTAGAAAGTACTGGCAGGGCCATAGCCAGCTATGAGGTCACTGCTTAAACCATCTGCTGAAAGGCAAAGCAAAGGCTTGTTTTTCTGTTTAAAAGAGCACGGTGATCCTCCAACTAATCGCTTAAAAAGAAATCTGATTGGTTAATCCATTATCGCAATAATCGTTATTGGCAGCTCTGAAAGGATCCGATTGGTGGGAAGAAACTCAGCCCTGCTGCGAGAGGAGCTGCCGCCTCCTCCAAACGGCAGGTGGCGGTAAAACGTTCAAACCTTTCAGAAACAACTCAGCGAGGCAGGGCGGCGCAGCGCGTCATCAGTCCTGTCCCAATGAAGAGGGGCTGCTCGCTCTGATTCAAAGACGGTTTTTAATCAGTTTTGGCCCTAAAAAAGGCGCAAACGGATCTGTCGGTAAGGAGGGCTATTATACATTTTAACAAAGACTTGAGGGTCTAGATGTACGAGTGTAACGATGGTCTTTTCCAGTGAATGTCATGTCAGGACTGTCAGTTTTCTAAATGATGTTCAGAGAAAAAACTTGTTTCTGCCAAATATAGAAGAAATAAAGTAATTATTTCGAGAAACTTTCTCGTTGTTATGACTCTGCATGTCAGAATTTCACAGTGTCCAATATTTCAGGTCTCCTTTATCATTTAATCTGAGAGACTCCGGTCTTTGGGATGCTGTTCACGGGCTTCTTGACACAGATGTTCAAGCCCAGCCAGGTCGGGCGAGGAAACTGGCACCCAGCTGTTTCCGGTCTCTCCAGAGATCCTTTTTGTGTTAAAGTTGGAAAGCTGACTGGGACTTTCACGGGAAGTCTCTCTTGTGCTTACTTAGTGGTGTGCTACAAGATTGCTGTGCTCTTGAAGTGTAAACCTTCTGTGGTGTTTTACATATTCAGCTGTGTGCTTTCATTTCATTCATTCATTTTCAAGCTCCTTATCCAGGACCAGGTCATAGTGGTAGCTGGCTCAGGTCAGCCCAGATGTCCTTTTCCCTGGACACTTCCACTAGCTCCTCCTGGGCATCCCGAGGTGCTCCCAGGCCAGCTGAGAGAGAATTATGCCGGCATGTCCTGGGTCTGCCACATGGCACCGCTACAGGAGTGCTTAGCCACCCTGTGGCGTTTCCACCGGTTTTATTTGCAATCTTAAACTTTCCATCACTACCCAGAGCTCATGAACGTAGGTGAGCATTGGAAAATTGGGAAATTGAGAGCTGTGCATTGGCTTAACTTCCTCTTAACTCTCTCGACCACATAACTGCTCCTTTCAATCTCTCACTCCATTTTACCCTCACTCATGAACAAGATCTAGAGATACTCAAACTCCTCTTCTTGAGGCAGTAACTCCTTCCCCACTCAAAGGGGCAAGGCTCCTTTTTCCAAGGAAGTACCATGGCCACGGATTTGTAGGTGCTGATCCCCATCCCCACAGTTTCACACTCAGCTGCAACTTGACCCATTGCATGCTGGAGGTCACAGCCTGATGAAGCCAAGAGAACCACTTCATCCGCAAAAAGCAAAGATGCAATCCTGAGGTCCTTGCGCTGGACACCCTACGGCCCGTGACTGCTCCTTGAAAGCCCTGTCGGAGTCCAGCACCCACTGAGGAAGGGCTTGACTTAATGCCAAGAATATGGACTTCGCTCTCACTGCGTTTATACAGGGACCGAATGGATCGCAGAAGCATTCCTGGTACCCCATACTCGCCCAGCACCCCCCAGAGAACCTCACAGGTTACATGGTCATAAGCCTTCTCCAGATCTCCAAAGTTCATGTAGGCTGGTTTAGCAAACTCCCATGACCCTTCCTGTATCTGTGTCAGTTACATCAAGCACTCCCCTTCCAAGCCTGGCTCCAGTAGTGGGCCCAGATATCCCACTTCTGGGTTAGATGTTCCCCAGCTTTCTTGAGCTTTTCATAGGAGCATTATGAATTGCAATTTGTCTGGCTCCTCAACTGAGACCTTTCTGTTTTGAATGACCATACCAGGAGCTCCCGACCACTCAGCTCCCAGGTTCCCGGCAGCATGTAAACCCCTCCACTATGATAAGGTTGCGATTCCAGGACTGACCTTTCCTAATTATCCCCAATAAATTAAATCTGACCCTAGCAGAATGCAAAAAAAAAACACCCCAAGGACACACTGGAAGTAAGATGCACAAGAGCTCAGTACCATACCGGAGAGGCTGAATAATTATGTAAATGGGATCTTTGTCTTTAATTTTTTTATTACTATTGAAAAAATGCTTTTGTTTTGTAATGTGTTGATGAGAAATGAAATGAACTGAATTCAATGAAAGATGACACTGAAAGATGAAAAAATGTGAGGGATGGAAAATGTTCTGTATGTAATGTACTTATGTTTATTTCAGCTTTCACTCATCACACATGATTAAAGACAATATTGTGTCTGTTATGCTTTAGAATTTCCCAAAGGTTTCTCTTATGAATGTGACATGAGCTAAGCATCTTGAAAGGCAGCCAGTGTTGCCTTCATGTGTAAAAACTAAGTGCTATAGAGCCTACCTCAGTTTCTGTGTATGAACGTGTGTTTTTGCATGTTGGAGTTTTGTTCCAGCACCTGGCCTTGCTGACTCATCTGATGTAATGGGAAGCTCTCGCTGTAGGAAGGATGCCACTGTGGAGCATGTCTACTGCAAAGGGGCTGTAACTGAGCTACTTAAATATGGGCCCAGTGACCTGCATGCTGCCGCCAAAACCCCTAATACACCCAAAGTGCTCATACTCATTGTTCCAGGTAAGCATTGAGATCTCTTTAACACTGTTGCTAGTTGGACAAAATTAATTTGAAATGTAAAATTTTCTTTCGGTGATTTTGATGGTTTATTTAATCAGTATGTTAACATTCGAGCAGCACAGTATATCAGATACAGCAAAAGTCTACAATGTACAGATGAGCCTTTAAATGCACCTATAGTAGCCTGGATCAGGTAATAATAGAAGTTATAAAATATGAAACCCCACTTTAAAATAAAAAGTTATGAAGCCAGTTATCCTTACAAGGTTTCATTGGCATTTGGAGAAAAATTGCATGAAAGCATCACAGATCTTCCTGCAAACTAAACAAGTATAAGGTTATTTTTTGTATAATCTCTCTTCTTTTTACTCACCTTTGTTACCATGAAGCTCTGTGGTTTATAAAAAATAAAGCCCTAGATTTTAGCATAATCCATGCAGGTATGTTTGTGGGGAAAAAACAAACAAACAAAAAAAAAAAATTCTTATCCCACATCTTCTAAATAGTTTGAGGGCATGGAGATGACCCAATGTAATTTTGGAGCCCAGAATACTACAATTATATGCAAATCTACAACTGTGATCTATGAAGAGGTATTTACTGCTTATCTTTCTCACTGGAAAAAATATACTACAAATGGAACAGAGGGAAGGCATTTACCTTTTTTATATGGCCAGTGGCTGATAGACGTAGATCAATGCACATTTATCGTATTTCATTTGTATGTTCTCTAATTTCCCTCGTACTGATTTATGATCCAGGGATTTGGGCCTCTGTGTCCCCACAGATGTATATGCATCAGTGAAAAGGAAGTCATTTATTAAAACAGTAGAGTTCCTTTGCACTCAGGTGGACTTAAGAAAAGTGAAATATAAATGGGAACAGTGTTTGGTTATATTTCGTTCACCCTGTAGGTATCAACGTATCTGACAATTGTAAGTGCACCGGCAGTTCAGTGTCATTGAATTAAAGCCAGGGTAATTGAACTAACTGACTTTTACCCTAACTCTTTTACCTAAACTGCTAGCTATGATGGTAAGCGATTGCTGCAGCATACAGCAATGCTTATAAGGTGAATTGGTAGAAACAACCTGGAAAGTTCCTTAGTTTGTCACAAGGCAGATGCCAAAACACACATTCACACATACAGTTGAACTTCCAGTTTTGGGCATGTTTTTGTGTTGTGGGATGGAGCAAGGATATATTTATTTGTTGTTTTAGTCACTTTGCAATCCATAGAACCTAATAGAGAGTAAGTAAGTACAAAGATGAAATAAATAACACCAAAACCCCTAAAAACATCCACACTAAGGAGTCGATTTTAATAAAGCAGACATGCACGTTGATCACTGGTTAAGAAAAATTCACAAGTATTCCTGTCACAGTCCAGTTTCTGGTTACCATCCAAATCTCTGAGAATGACTTTATGAACCTTGTGCTTTTCTTTCCTTTTTTTTTTTTTTTTTTTTTAAAAACATTTTTTTTCCTCAACTTCAAAGCATATGACCTCACTTCCATCATTAAGATGAAGTACCAAATAAACCTGTCCCAGAGCATGCTCAATTTTCGTTGCCAAGATATAAACAAACACAACTCATGGAACAGGCCAGAGCCACACAGGAGTCACAGGCTGATCCACAGGTGGACAAATGAGTCAGAGCTAAAGCAACGGACATTACGCACCCCAGCACATGCAGGGCATATGAACAGGAGCAGAGCCATAAGACAATTTTACCTTTTAAATTTTGGCTTTGGTTCAAGAGGAAAGCCCTAGTGGAAAACACAAGGACATGGTACCACTTTCTGTCTGACAGTAGCTTGAAGTGAAATCCCTTCATGGAAAAGTTGTGTGGCTCAAGAGCGCACATTAAAAGCTTCGAAAAGTCCTGTTGTGCTTTTTACATAAGAAGAGGCAGAGAGACAGCAGAAAGATCCAAGGATTTACCTGGATCACTCTTTAGATTGTGCAAGGTAATGAGATTAAAATGAGGATTAGATAAAAACTAAAAAATGTAGAAAAGTGTATCAATAGAATCGAACAGGTTTATGTAGACACTGCAGGAGTATGTACTTAAACATGTACTTATATTGCAATGAATCCCACAGGAAGTGTAAAGTGATTTGCAAATGTGTAGTAAATTATTGTCTTATATGTAAGCATGTACTTACGTGAAAGTACTAATGTGACTAATGTCTTTATATCATCTTTCCCTCTAGAATCTTCTCTCCAAGCAATTTATTGGCACTATAGTGAGAAGGTTTCTGTCCTTCCTCCCTCCTTAGTTTTATTAATTGCTTTCATGGCTGCACATGATAGCCCAGCTGTATTTGTTTTGTGTAAAATATTGCAAATATACACACATCTACTTAGTTCAGTTTACGACTGTAATGCAACATTTTTGTCTTAATGTTAACCTCATTCAATAACCCTTAGAAATTGGGTTCTGTTATATTATAAATAATTGTTGTCAAATTAGTAGAATAGAGTATATGAGTATAGTAGGATAGTAATAATAGAAAATCCATTTCCACATATGAACACATGGAAAAAGTCTGAATAGCAAAGAATGTTACTTGTACCCATTATCATTGATAGAACCCGTAATACACTTTAAAAAGTGAATATAAGGTTTGTGTAAATTCTTGAGATAATATGCAATTTGCGTTGCATGTTATCTAATGGAAAGAATGCAGTAGTATGATTAACTGATTAAATCATATAGTCCAGTCTCCCATACATTAAAGGGCAGCTATAAATCAGAGTTTATTCATGATGGGCGAAGGCAGGTTTTGTCTTTTTTGTGTCAGTGTAAAGTTTAGCTTATGGATCACATTTACAGTGACATTTGCCCTTTGAAAATAGTGAAAAGTGTGTCTCTGAGACTTCAGAGTCTTCAGTGAAGGGAAGAGTTTGAAAAGAATGCCATCAGTGTTTTCTAGCCATGCATGATGAAAATGAAAAGCAGATCATTGCAATAAAAAGACATTGGAGAGATGTTTCAAACATTTCAAAGCAGTGTTTGATGACACAGTGATAACACTCCGGAAGAGCAAAATGTTTGCATCTACTGCAATGGACCGATTATGCTCTCCTGGACTCCCATGCATTTATAGGACTCAAACTGTGGGGGACCTGAAAATAGGTTGCACCACTTAAGACATTCTCAGGTCTACATTAAATACTAGGGACAATTTGCAGACTAAAACCTAGTTTGTTGTGTAAGTACTGCCTGCAATCTATTAGCATTTTCATGCTTTCTCATATTGGATTGATGGTGTTTCTTTTTTTAAGTTTGGCTTTAATGTTTAAAGTGTATGCTGTGCTTTGTGTTGAGTATATAAGAGTCATTTAAGCTGTTCATGGTTGATCTGTATTGAGGTGATGCTGTTTGTTGTTCATGTTGGACTTATCCATGATATTCTTTTTGTGGGACGTGACTTTTATACCTCCCACTCCTCCCAGCAACAGGTGTCACTAAGAGAAAACCCACTAGTGACGATGACCTTAACCCAAGTTGGGGTGAGTGGCCTCCTTTCTTAGGCTCTGAATGTCACTGAACATTGTGCTCAATAGACTCTTTATGGCTTGCGGAGTGCCCATGCGTAAGGGCTGTTATTGTAGAGCCAGTGCCCTTTTCCCCAGAGATAACAGCAATAATCACCATCGTCTCACCAGCCCCCCCCCCCCCCCCCCCAATAATGTCTCATATCCGGCGGGGCCTGAGAACAGGTGCTGGCGTTTTAATCTGCTACAATAAGTCTCCACAATGAATAGGAGAGGGTGCCCAGTTACTGAGACAAGCTCCTGAATTTAAGATGAAAAAATTGCTGCACCAGTTGTGCTTTTATTGGATAGTTGTTTTGTTAAGTGCATGCTAGTGTGTTCAGTTTTTTGGTAATCATTTAGAACATTCAATTTCACTTATAACGAATGTTAATCACACAAACGTAATTAACAGCAAAATAAACAAATTTTAAAAATCTATTCCTTTAATTGGATTTTATTGCATAGTTTAAAGTTTTAGTTCTGCAGGCTGATAAGTTTAACAACTTGTCTTGTACAGCATTTCATGTTCCATGCAGAGTATCTCTATCTACCTCTGCTCTTATCAGACGAAGCAGGGCATTTCAGCCTTTTTATAAGTCAGTTATTTCTCCAGAGAGATCAAATTCCATTAATGAGTAGGGCCTGAGAGCAGAGATAGGCTTTGTGCCCAGATGAGCTTGACATTTCTTTTGGCCACAGTAAATTGTAAACTTGTACCACCCCTGTTGACTTGTTGCACCAGTGAATGACCACAGCTTCCATTGGCTGTTCTGGGAGAAATTTAGCCAGTCGTCTGATGAGAGTTAACCAGTATGTTGTATTTTGCAGTCGAGCCAAAGAATCATCATTATAAAGTGAAAAAATGAGTACTTGTGGCTTTAGAAACATTTTATATTTATTTTCACTAAAAATGCATCGAACATGTCTCATGTTCAAGATACAGCATGTTTCCAATACCACAGGAAACTGGCATGATAGGAACATGGTAATAACACTGACGTTATACAATATGGCCAGTTTATACCTTGAAATCAAGATGTATATCAAAAATAAATAGCAAACTATTGATCTCTTGACAATATAGATCCTGCATTTTAGTTCATTTCAGGACTTGGATTAGAATTGGATAATGTTGTTAAATTCTTCATCATTTTTTGGTTGAGAGGGAGAGTAACTTGTTATAGCTTATATTAAAGCCGTAAAGATTTCAGTGGGTTGGGGATTGCTTCCACAGATGGTTTGGATTTATAGGAACCTGCTGTGTGCAGTATTCTTCTTGTCCAAGCAGCTGTATCCAATAGGCTTCAGTATCACATTGTTTGATTATTTGTAATAATCTTGCAAAGATTCCTTATAGTTTTTCCTCTTCACCTTTATGTACTACATGTGTTCCCGTGCTTTGCTTCCTTTTTTTCAGTTGCTGAAGATTGAAAGACCATGGTTTTGTGGGGTTTGTGTAATTAATCAGTTGTGCGCCACATAAAATAATGTTAAAAGGTTATACACGTGTATATAAACGGTGTGTTTAACTTTCTGTTTCGTTGTTTTTGAGTTAAGATTTTATTTTCCTCACCAGGAAAATGGAAACTGTACTTAATGCTTTCATGACTCTTCATGCTTGCAAGTAGTCAAGACCACATGCCCAAATTTTTAAACATTAATTCATTATTTCAATTAATAATAATATAATATACACTTTGCTCTGTTGCTGAAGCGTTCAGAATTCTGTCATTGCTGCAGGTGAGGACATAACATAAAAATCAGGATCATCTAGAGCTGCATCATACAGACAGAATGCCATATTGCTAATATAATGCTGTAAATTGATTTTCGCTTGTAGTATAGTAAAACACATTCATCTGTATTGAAAAGACCAGTATTAACAGCCTATATATTATTATGCTCTGTGAAGCCCTGAGATGTACTTTTCCCTTGCATTTGTCAGCGCAGAAGGAGTTAAAGCAGACACACCAGTAGAGGTTATGTCCTAGT
Organism: Hepsetus odoe; assembly: GCA_017165825.1. NCBI lineage: Eukaryota > Metazoa > Chordata > Actinopteri > Characiformes > Hepsetidae > Hepsetus > Hepsetus odoe. The sequence continues at coordinate 12,493,474 of CM029374.1, read as the reverse complement.
TTTTTCATGCATTGCTGAGAATTTAGGCGGAATGTTACCTGGAGGTTATATTTGATTGCCAGTCCATCCTTGGATCCCAGTAACCTTTTTACCTCATACCTTAAGGAAAACTGATGGAAGGGTTGTGGTAGTGTGAATAGATATCTAGCCAAATGATTCAGTGTTGGAGTGAGGTCAGGACAACCTTAAACTGCAGCTTTTAACTGTTTCCTTCCAGTTCAATAAAGTTACAAAGTCAGTCTCCTTCTCCTTATTAAAAGTACTTGTTCTTGTAATTAATATAGTAAATATAATTAATACTATCCACAGTGTTGTCAGTATTCATATATTACTGCATATGACTTGAGCTGATCTGAGCCATCTTCATACATCAGGTCACTTTTAAAGTAATTACTGCACCCCTACTCTTATCTGGAGCTACACAGCCTCATGAATCTAAGAGGAAAAAAACTGGAGAAAGTTGTTTCTCAGAAGTTCTAGTCATAGTGACCTTATGTCTGCATGTTTGCCAGAGTCAATAAAGCATTTTCACTTGTTCTTCTCCTTCTTCAAGATGGATAGGCTCTTTGGCATGTTAAGAGCCAATTCGTTAAAGAGGACTCCAAACACTGTCTGTGGTAAAGAATCCCAGCACCTGCTGGGACCCCACTGTCTCAAAGGTGGATTTCTTTTGGTAGTTGGAACCATGCCTGCCAATCTGCTTTACTTTCTGCACAATCAATGACAGTAGATATTGATCATCATAGGGTAGTTTATGTTTGACTTGTGAATTTGGGATCAGATGTTATGTAGTTCAGTCAAGTGACTGCTATCCAAAGTATGCAAATAAAAAGAAATCCAAGATATTTCATTCTGTTTATATCTCATCATCATTCAGTTAACCTTTATCGGTTGATTTAGTGCAGTGTGTGTGTGTGTGTGTGCGCGCGTGCGCATGCATGTGCATGTGTGTGTTGGACAGAAAGTGTGACGGAGAACGGACTGTGCACCTGCAGTGCTACGTCAGTGGTGTGGTAGTCCAGGCAGCCTCGAGGTCAGAGACAGCAGGCAGGGGTATCTGTTTAATGTCCCTGTGAAACAGCTCTGAATTTATGAACCCACTGGAAAAGGGGAAATGATAACTGGGGGAGAAGAAAGGATAGCTCATGCTTCTGTCTTTTTTTTTTTTTTTTTTTCTTCCCATGAATATAGAAATACCTCCTTTACGGGCAAGATTTGCTTTTTCTGTCACCATTTTGATGGGAGATCATACTTAGGTATGATGGTAAACGACTCCCATATACACAAAAATAAACGTCACATTCTCCAGTCTTACAGTCCTTGCACAGAATGACTTGATTGTATGACTTCACCTACTTAAGCAGTGTGAGCCAGGGTGGAGCAGCTGTTACTGTGCAAGCTGTAACAGACTTAAAACGATTAGTAGACACAGTCCAGTAGTCTTTGAGAATGCACACTGTGGAAATAACATCCTTTTGTTTTTAAACAAGTGATTCAGCTTTTATAAAATGTGTATGATATTTGTTTACCATGAGTGGTAAATCTGTCAAGCTCTTTAATTAATATATTAGCACAATTAATTAAAGTGAACATAGCTATAAGTGGGTTCTTGTCACCACAAATGCTCTTAAGTATTACCAAATTCTATTAAAAGGCACATGATTTCCATCTTAAAATGATCTTTTCTAGTCATCACACTCGGTTTTATTAAACCTTGCTAGTACAAGTTGGAATCCATTTTGCTTTCAAAACAGCTGTAATATATTCAACAACCTTCTAGATTTTTGGTTCATAATGGCATGCAGTTGAGACCATAAAGAAGACCATTTGAGTGCAGTGAACTCATTGTCTAGATCAAGAAGTCAGTTTGAGATGATTTTAGCTTCATGACATGATGAAGTGAAGGTAACAACGAGTCATTGTGAGCACACGGCACAGCAAACAGTGAACCACAATGAAATTCCTTCTCTGCTTCTATGCACCACGGAGCAGCCATACATCTGGCAGAACAGAGACAGGCACAGTATCTTGCGCAAAGGTACCTAAGGGCAATCTACTGTTCTGGGATTCGAACCCACAACCTTTCAATCCTGAGGCCTAGTCCTGAACCACTAGGCCACTGGTGGCCCAATGCATTATGCTTCTGGAAGGGGCCATCAGAAGATGGTTACTCTGTGGACATAAAGGGTTGGACATGGTCAGCAACTGTCTTGAGCTAGATTGTGACATTTACAAAATGTTAAATTGCTACTAAAGGCCTCAGTTTACAAAGAAAATATCCACTTCACCATTAAGCCTCCACTACCAGCCTGAATTGTTGATACAAGGCAGGATGGATCCATATTTTCTTGTTGATGCCAAATTCTGAACCTATCATCCAAATGTCGCAGCATAAATCAAGACTTATTTTGATCTTTTATTGTCTATTCTTGTCTGTTCTTAAAGCTTTAAGGAGTTGCACCTGGTGTTATCTCCTGCTGGTATAGGCTGCCTTAATGCTTGATTTTGTAGCAATGCTTCTCTGCACATCTCATTTGTTATGAGTGTTTATTTGAGTTACTGTGGGTAGTGGTGGCTTAGTGGTTAGAGAATTGACCCCATAATTGAAATATTGTGGGTTTGAGTCCTGAGGAACCCTTGAGCAAGGTACCGTCCCCCAAACACTGCTCACTGTGCTGGATGTATGACTGCCCAGTGCTGCACTGTGTGTATGGGTTTAATTGCAGTAGAAGCATTTCGTTGTGGTGCACTGTTTGCTGTGCTGTGTTCATAATGGTAAATAGTCCCTTTCACTTCACTGTTGCCTTTCTATCAGGTTGAATCTTTTTGGCCATCTTCCTCTTCTTCTGAAGTATGTGCATGAAAATCTCAGTAGATCAGCAAACCAGCCCATCTGGCACCAAGCAACATGCCACATTCAAAGTCTCATAAATCACCTTTCTTCCCCTTTCTGATGCTTGGTTTGAACAACAGCATATCAACCTGACAATGTTTTCATGTCTAAATGTGTTTCCATATGATTGGCTAGTTAGATATTTTTTACTGTTGATGTCTGTAACTAAAGTTGCTAAAGTGGACAGAGGGAAATACCAGAAATGTGCCAGACTACGAGTGGAAAGAGATGGAGAGACAGTGGACCTGGTGCTTGCTTGTCATTCCTAATAGCACAGGCCCGCAGCTACACTGGTTTTGAGCATGCGGAGGCCCATCTGGGAGAGATTTGGAGCCCCTCAGCATGAGTGAAAATATACAAATGGATTTAATCAGGTTGAAGAGGATTCAGAAGGCCTGATGTTGGTTCTTGCTGCCTACCTGCTCTTCATAGCTCTGTAGTATATAGTATAGACAGTCTGTGTCCAGGGACTGGCAGATGACAGGAAGACCACTTGTTGAACTCTGTGATCAGGTTTATGCATTTGTGACTAGGTTTATCTATACTTCTATGAAACCTTCCTGCATGATACTGCACAATGTCATAAGCCATGTTTTGCCACCAAATGATTCCACAGGTCTTATTATGTTTTATTACAGTGGTTTGCAGTTCTTAACACTAATTTATCTAAACTAATATTTAGAGTTAGTCTGTTGTATGCAGATTTTATGGCCATTCATTTAGCAGCAACTGCAATTTGTGTAACATTGGTTTTCTGCAATTGGCAGAATCTATTATTGGGGAAATTCAAGTCAATTGGCAAGTCCAAACTTACTAATATGGTCAACTATAACCAATATGTAGTTTAGCTTTTCATAGGAAAAAGTTCCTTTCACAGATAACCAGATGCCTTTTTTCAAAATAAGGCTTGTAACATCCCTTTCGTGTTCTGTTCTGAACACGAGGAAAGACAGTAAAGAGCTGATAAAGGACTGAGTACTGCACTGTAAGGATACTACTGCAACAATGCTGAAATGCCCACCTGGAGGGCAAAGTAAAGCTTTGCTCACCACTTATTTTCACCATGGTTATTTGGCCAAAATGCTGAATAGTCTAATTTGATGGCCTGACCAGTGATGACTCTAATCTTACAGAATCCCACCAATAAAAGAAAGAGCAGAGGAGGAGATGGTGGATATTAGACTTGTTTCTGTTCCCAGGGAGGTCATTATAAAAGCAGTAACTCTTGTTTCAGATCTTTGCAGGAAACATGTTATCAAGTATAAGCACAGTTAAAAAATAAATAAATAAAGTCTTGGATTATTATAGTGAAACAGCCAGTTTACTTAGCTAACGATAGGTTATCTAGTTAAAGCTGAATTTCTGTCATCTGTCTTAACAGTTGATTTTGGGGGGAAAAAAGTATGGAATCGAGCCAGCAATAGCTGATTATCTTTCAGCTTTACTTTGATGATGACAATTTTCTTGTATTACCAAGCCATCGCATTATTAACCCATCAATATTGAAAACACACAGTTGGCTTTCATTCTGATAGCAGTGTAAATAGGAGGGATTGTCCATAAGCTATATGCTAAACAGCAGAAGAGATGAGCCAGATTTCAGCCCAGGAGTTTCATGCCCATTACAAGCCCACTTTTTCAGGGTAGAGGAAACTGGATAAATCAAAGTGACAGTTCAGGCCATTTAAGAATTTTTTTTATTACTAACATTTCAACAAATCAGTCAAAGAAATGACAAAAAATCCTTTTACCACTACCTTTAGCCAAATACAAAAGTAAGCATTGGCGCATTTCCTGTGGATCTTACTTTTTATGCTGTTCTACCTGCTGATGCCTCCAAGTGATCATACTTGCCTTTATTAAATTACTTTTACTAGAAGCGGGTACAAATTCCAGACATACAGAACAATTCAGTGATTGTGTTTTTTCACTGTATATCCACCACATAAGGTTGGTACCATGCTTACTTTGGAATACTTTAGCTAGCAAGGGGAAGTTTGTAATGCTTATCAAACAGTTGATAAACGGTTCCCAGTATCAAACAGTAAAGTTTTTGTCCTCTTGAAAAACAATAAACTCTCTGTGATTTTGGCACATTCAGTCACATCCTCCTTCAATGCTTTTTTTTTTTTTTTTTTTTTTTAAGCCTTTTTTCAGCTCCTCCTGGCCTTTTCCTATCCATCCTCTGGTGTTTATCAATACGTTACTGAATGAAAAATATAGGGGCTATAAGCTAAACTGTTAGCCAGTACCAAATTTAGGGGGAAGGGGAGAATTTCTTCTGGTGATGTAATCTTATGCCATTCAGAGTCTGCGGTGTCCACTGTAGAATAAGGAAGATGATGGCTCCTGAATTTTGTAATTAGCCATTTGCCATTGATTCTGACATTGCCAAAGGGGAGGTCTGGTAAGGACACTACTAGTTTTAGCAACAGACATACTATGGCAGGCGCTGCATGGAAATCTGAAGTTCTTAAAATTGTTCTCAGTGACTGTTCTCATATCTTTGTTGTTCTTGTATTGATAGGAGATCTAAATATTTGTTACTTGGAAAAAAGGAAAATATACTAGCCTGTGCTTATTTTTTATAATTTTTTTGCTATCCAGGCCTCTGCACTAAAACTTTGAATATAGGCCATAAAGTGACAGGTGCTATTGCAACAACATAATCAGATCACCTGGCAGTGCATATTCGCTTCATCTGGCAGTGCTTTAAATGTTGTGGCAGATTAGTGCATGTAATCATAAACAAGGAATGACATTCCCTTCATGGTATTCATGGTAATTACTAGAGCATGACCAGTTAAACCATGGCACCAACTAATGTTCAAGTCGAACATAAGAAAATCTAACCAACCACGCCATCTCTCTATAACTTTGTATTATACAGTTATGTCAAGCTAACATCTGGAAACCTTGGACTATTATGACTGTAATGATGTTAGTATCAAAATAAAATGAAGAAAAATATCAAAACATCCTGGTAGTTATTAAGGATGGTGCACTGAAAATGATCATTTGTTTAAAGCATTCTGAAAGCCTATTTTATATCTACGCTTGTCTTATACATTATCATACAGTATCTCACAAAAGTGAGTACACCCCTCACATTTTTGTAAATATTTTATTATATCTTTTCATGGGACAGCACTGAAGATATGACACGTTGATACAATGTACAGTAGTCAGAGTACAGCTTGTATAACAGTGTAAATTTATTGTCCCCTCAAAATAACTCAACACACAGCCATTCATGTCTAAACAACTTGCAACAATAGTGAGTACACCCCTAAGTGAAAAATGTCCACATTGTGCCCAATTAGCCATTTTCACTCCCCGGTGTCATGTGACTCGTTAGTGTTACAAGGTCTCAGGTGTGAATGGGGAGCAGGTGTGTTATATTGGTGTTATCGCTCTCCCACTCTCTCATACTGGTCACAGGAAGTTCAACATGGCACCTCATGGCAAAGAACTCTCTGTGGATCTGAAAAAAAGATTTGCTGCTCTACATAAAGATGGCCTCGGCTACCCTGAAACTGAGCTGCAGCACGGTAGCTAAGACCATACAGCGGTTTAACAGGACAGGTTCCATTCAGAACTGGCCTCGCCATGGTCGTCCAAAGAAGCTGATCACGTGCACTCAACATCATATCCAGAGGTTGTCTTTTGAAAATAGACGTATGAGTGCTGCCAGGATTGCTGCAGAGGTTGAAGGGGTGGGTGGTCAGCCTGTCAGTGCTCAGACCATACACCGCACACTGCATCTTCTACAGATGATGCACAAGAAAGCTCGCATACCGTTTGCAGAAGACAAGCAGACCAAGGACATGGAATACTGGAACCTATGGTCTGATGAGACCAAGATGAGCTTATTTGGTTCAGATGGTGTCAAGCATATGTGGTGGCAACCAGGTGAGGAGTACAAAGACTCTGTGTCTTGCCTGCAGTCAAGCATGGTGGTGGGAGTGTCATGGTTTGGGGCTGCATGAGTGCTGTCAGCATTGGGGAGCTACAGTTCATTGAGGGGGAACCATGAATGCCAACATGTACTGTGACATACTGAAGCAGAGCAAGATCCCCTTCCTTCGGAAACTGGGCCGCAGGGCAGGATTCCAACATGATAACGACCCCAAACACACCTCCAAGACGACCACTGCCTTGCTAAAGAAACTGAGAGTAAAGGTGCTGGACTGGCCAAGCATGTCTCCAGACCTAAACCCTATCGAGCATCTGTGGGGCATCCTCAAATGGAAGGTGAAGGAGCTCAAGGTCTCTTAACATCCACCAGCTCCTTGATGTTGTCATGGAGGAGTGGAAGAGGATTCCAGTGGCAACCTGTGAAGCTCTAGTGAACTCCATGCCCAAGAGAGTTAAGGCAGTGCTGGAAAATAATGGTGGCCACACAAAATATTGAGACTTTGGGCACAGTGTGGACATTTTTCACTTAGGAGTGTACTCAATTTTGTTATTGTATGTTGAGTTATTTTGAGGGGACAACAAATTTACAGTTATACAAGCTGTACACTGACTAATTTACATTGTCCTTTACATTGGATGGATGATTTGTATAAGCATTCAGGTCCTTCACTTAATACTTGATTAAAGTACCTTTGGAAAAATGACAGCCTCAGGGCTTCTGGGGAATGATTGTTGGGTTTGGTACACCTTTCTTTCCTCCGCTTTAAAAAAAAATAAAAATTATTTATTTATTTATTTTTCGGAAAGTCTGTGACAATATTTTAGCTCAGTATAGTGCTGCCACCTCACAGTGAGAAGATCCTGGGTTCAATTCCCAGGCAAAGCACTCCTATTCTGTCTTTGTGGAGTTGTCACACGTGGGGTGTTTTGGGCACGCTAGAGGGCGCTCTCTATCACGTATAAGGTATGTCACAGGAGGTGTTTTGGGTACGCTAGAGGGCGCTCTGTTCTGACTGAGCACACCTGAGCCCCTGCAGGCAGGTGTGCATCATTGGGGCTGACTATTTAAGCCCCGATGAGTCAGAACAGAGCGCGGCTCATTAGGTAGGTTAAGCCTATGCGTAACGGGTGGTTTTTGTGTATGTACCTTAGTGTTGATAACTTGGTATATGTAACTTAGTCCATGTTCCTTAGTCTCTAGGGTTAGACTGCAGTTCCCCAGTTCTAGGGTTTCAGGTTTAGAACTGCAGTCCCCCGTTCCTTGTTTGTGTAAGTGTGACTAATAAAAGTATGTTCCTGACTCCTGGCTCCGAGCTGACGTCCCTCCGGTACCCCGCCACCGTTACAGGAGTTTACATGTTCTGGATTGCAGATGCTAAATTGCCTGTAGGTGTGTTTCTGTGTCTGCAAAGAACTAGAGGCCTGTCCAGAGTGTTTTCCCACCTTTCATCCTGTAAGAACAGGGATAGCCTCCAGCACCCCCTGCGATGCTAATTAGGACAAGCAGATATGAAAAAGAGTGAGAGACAGGTTGGACTGGAAGCAATGGTGTAAAGCCATTTGCTGGTTTTTCCTGGGATGCTCTATTGTGTTTAAGTCTGGACCCTGTCTTGGCTGCTCAAGGACTTCCCCAAAGTTTCCTCAAAGTCACCCTTGTGTTTTCCCAGTGGTATGCTTTGAGTCTTTGTTTTCTTTAAATGTCAATCTCCCCCCTCCCCCAGAGTGCTCCACTGGTGCTTGTCTTTCTGTAAGTTTCTCCAGTTTCCACAAAGGATTTCATTTGTAATGACCATTTGGTTCTAGGTCACCTGTTTGACCAAGGCCTTATATCTGTGTTTTTGTGTCTCTTCTGCTGAGCCTGTTTGAGACTGATGAAGGATATAGTGGTTTGTGGTGTTATGAATGCTGTAAATTTTTCTTGTATCTTTCTTCAGATCTCTGTCAAAATGGTTTTCATATGCATTATGTCCACTGATTGATTCTGCATGGGTATTAATGAAAAAGTTCCATTTCACTTGTTTTTTTCGCAGACTCTGTAATATAATATAGATTAAAGCACTTTTTTTTTACTAACACAAACATCCTGGCAAGCCTGCACATAAAGGCATTGTGCAGTATGCTTGGAGCAGCTGCATTTCGTTTTATGATTAATGACTCAGGAAATTTGAAAGAAAATATGAAAACAAGAAATTAACTTATTGCAAGAGGTATAGCCACAAAGATTGGGCTCCATGCTAAGACTACTGCTCACATGTCAGTGTTTGTTTCTTTAAGCCTTTCTGTTTTTCCTTATTTAAAGGTTTTGCCTTTTTTTATTTCATAAGTTGCTTATCAACTATCTCCCTTCATAATATAATTTCACTTCCATTAGTGGTACGTCGAGACTATTCCAATTTTTTATGCAAACCCCACTATACAAACCAAAAATCTGTATTAGCATGAAAAATCTTTTCCAAATCACCAAATCTTAATATTAATGCACTATGTAGGAAAGGTTTCACCCAGGACAGTTTTGCTCATTGTCAAGTCTGGCAAAGTTCTTAGTTAGCTTTCTGCCTCATTGTGCTGAGAACTGCAAAGGTCTCCAGTAGACATAAGAGATGGATTTACTCACATTTAATCACAACTCTAAAATGTCTAAGCTACTGGGTAGAGCAGTTTTTCATGTTATGTTTACTCATATTTGATTCGAATGATATTTTTTCCCCTGTTTTATGCATGAAACATCAGTGGATTTGTTAGATTATTTTCATTGTAATGCTGTCATGCATATACATTTTCTTTCTCACTCACCACATGCTCACACAGAATTGATTCATTGCAGTCTGAGCCCTGTTGAAACTCTCAAAAGACAGACTGATTTGGCTCTGACAGTATGCTCATTGTTCTGTTGCAGTTGGCTATCAGTTTTGTCTTCCTATCTGCCATCACTCACACTTTGCCTCATATGTTAAGGCTATCGGAACTGTTTCATGAAGCCTAGAACAGGGCACTGCTGCTTTTATAATGGGAAGTTTAGCTACTGGTGGCACTGGCCAATTAAATCTCTCGACTCTTGCGTAAAGGATCTGCCACTTTACAACACCCGGAGCAACTTGTGTTAAACCTGTATGACATACAGCATATGTGAAAGTAAATAGTTTTTAAAAACTCCCATTAAAAAGGTTCTTATAACCTATATAAAAAATTCTCCCAAATTTAGTTAATCTGCCAAAAAGGATGTCTTTTTGATTTTAAACAGTCGCTATAAAGGCAATTAAGCTAACAAATGAGGCAAGTGTAAACCACATGCCTAAATTGTCACATGCTTGTTTAATACTGTGAATACTGTGTTTAGCAATTCCAGACTTGCTTATTTGGTTTCTGAAGTAGGATGACATGATGTTGTCTATAAAAGTATTTCCTTGCTAAAACAAGTATAGGCCATTCAAATTTTACTGGAATGCAATTAGTTGGCATGATGTGGCAAAAAAGATCTGTGTGACAAATTCACATTAAAGTCCACTTGCCTACATTGTTTCATGAAAATTATTTTTCAAACCACTCTTCTTTGTGTACCAGCTTATTTTTAGTCAATCCACAAATTTTGTAACATACTGTGTTAGAATAAATTGTATTTGTAAAAATGATAATAGTGATCTTGAAGAATGTAAGGATGTCGAGGGATTTTAAAGTAAAGTTATCTGCAAAAAAGTGCTGATAAATGTGTGTTCCCGGTGGGTTTATTCTGAAATGGTTTGTTTCTGCGCCATGAATAAATCTGTGAAGACAAGCTCTTTATCTAGCTTTAGCAAGATCTCAATTTTCATAGCCGACTGTTATTACCATATATCGGATTTCTATGCAGACACTCAATGTATATTCACTCAGTCACTAACTCAGAATCATTTGTTGAACCAAGCAGGATGGGTAGAATCAACATTTGGTGTTACTACCTTTTGCCTTCAAACCAGCATCAGTTCTTCTAGGTACACTTGCACAAAGTCAGGGATTGTGTAAGATTATAGTCGGTCTATGATCAACCAATTTTACCAAACGGGTGCTGATGATCATCAATGTCACACGTAGGATGAAACATAGTCCTGTTTGGAACAACCTACCAGCTGAGTCCTTCAAAAACTGTGTGCAAGTGTACCTAGAAGAATTGATGCTGTTTTGAAGGCAAAGGGTGGTATTACTGTAATTGTTCAACATGAGGAGAAAAGCTGTGCCAATGAAAGTGGAAGGAAGGAAGCTATTATGAGGCTGAAAAATAGGAATAAAACCATTTTGACATTGGTCAGAACTTTAGGATTACTAAAATCAACTGTCTGGAGCAGGCACTGGTGAGCTCTGTAATCACAAATGGACTGGTTAGGCAAGGAAGGTCTCCACTGCTGATGTCAGAAGAATCCTCACCATGGTATAGAAAATGCCTGTCCAACAGATCAGAAACAGTCTTCAGGAGGCAAGTGTGTCTTTGTCAGAGACTGTTATCTATAAAAGTCTTCATGAACTTCAAACTGCTAACTAGCCCCAATTACAGGATGGTCCGATTACAGACAAATATGTATTATGTGTTATGACTTTGTTATATTGTATCTATTATATCCTAAACATTATGGATGGCACTGTATGGGAAAGAAATTTTATGGGTATAACTTCACCTACTTTGGTGATGTTTGCACTTGAGCTTTCTAACAAAAATATCAAGGACAGAGAATCGCTCAGTCAGTCATTCAGTCAGTTAATCAGTAAGAGATCAAGAGGGTTGCAGGCTAAACTGCTGGGCTCTCCAGCAAATATTTGTGGTCATCTTAGATCTGCCATGTGATATCAGTGTAAGACTGTTCAAATCTGGGTGTTTTATTGTTCCACCTTTATCTGCACATGTTTGAAATTGAATCCTAAACTTTCTGGTGCCAGCAGCTTTGAGGCCTGACCTGATCCTGCCTGACTGGTACATAACACACTTCGGCAAAACTTGCCAACTTGTCAAGCACTCCTCAAGCTCCCAAGCTATTCAGAAGGCAGCTAATGACAAAGGCTGAGAGAGCGTTTGAGAGAATGAGAGCACAAGAGTGCCCAAAATCTACAACCTAAAAAATTATTTACAATAAAATAAAACAAATCCCAATCCTCATACTGCTCAGGAAAAATTTGCCCAGCCTCGTCCCAAAACTTGATCAATTTTCTGGCCCTGGCTGGCTCTTAATCCTTAACATTAACATCCTTAACACCATATAAATGCACAGTGGCCCTTACTTTTTTCTGATTTCTTTACAGGCAACCCAGGTATAGTGGGATTTTATAAAAACTTCATGTGGACACTCTATCAGGCGTTTAACCAGCAATACCCAGTCTGGGGCATCAGTCATGCTGGACATTGTATGGCTCCAGGAACAATGGACATGGTTGAAGGTAAGAAATATACACCAGCCAATGTTTTAAATGTATTGAATTTGGGGGTACTATCATGATTATTTGTTGCTTAAACAGTTTGCAAAATATAAGCATAAATTCCTTTTTTTTTTTTTTTTTTTTTTTGTGTGTAATTTTACTCCTATTTAAGTGTGATGACAACACCACTGTTGCCATTAAGTCAGTAGGTGGCAGCAGACAATGAAAGTGGTAATGAGGCTGCAGTTTTCCAGGGATGTGTGGTGCATCAATCAGACAGTAATTCACTAATTATCAAAATCACTTTTAAAGATTCAGCAAATAAGTGTCTCAAGTTTTAGGCTTTTAAATCCAATGCATTTATGATGTCTGATTTTCATCAATACTATGAACAATTCCTTTTAGGAGCATTTCAAACCAAATCATGCAGTATGACATTGCTAATATTTAATTATACAGAATTCGGTGGAATTCCTCTTTAAATAAAGTAATCTGCTCCTCTGTCAGGTATACCCCACAGTAAGGTGGAATGCGGAATGTGGTCTGTCTTGGCCAACCATTCTAGGCAGTGTCTTTCCCTGCTCTTCCCCGTGCCAGTATATGAAAGTCCAGCATGTTCATCCATAAAGCAGTGTGGACGTTTTTATTGAGCTTGCTATGTGGGAAAGACATTAGCCAATCCCACCTGTAATAAGCCAAACCACATACAGATGGCTAGGGTCTGAAAAAACAGGACTTCCACTGGCTAGCTTGATGGATTGGACAGCGAAGGTGGGTGCTGGCTATATATAACAATGCAAAGAGCAACAAAGGCCATTACATTTTTTATGATGCTATTAGATATATTGATATTTTGTGAAAGTGACTACCATTGTAGTTGTGAAACACAGCACAGAACAACACAACAAAATTCAACCTCTACATACACACACGTGCAGCAGGGGGCAGCTATTGATAGCGCCTAGGAAGCAGTGACGGGGACGGTACCTTGCTCAAGGGTACCTCAGGGTATAGGAGTTGGCCCCAGATTGGAAGATTGTGGGTTCGATTCCCTCAGCAGTTGTTGCCCCGAGGTACCCTTGAGCAAGGTACCGTCCTGACATTGGAATTGGATATATACTTTTATATCCAGTTAATGTGACAAAGACATGAAAATAGATTTGTTTTTATCTAATATTCTCTACCTAATCTTTATTAGCTGCATTTATTTCATGTTTGATTACCACAGATAATAAATTAGATATTAATATTTTGATGTTTTAATGGAGATAGGAGCCTGCCTACCTACAAATGATTGTGTATTAAGCTTCAACATGCATAGCAATTTCAAGGTGACACAATATATGGTCTCAACTCTTTGTGAGTCAGTATTTAGCAGGCAACATAACATTACTTCAAATTGAATAATTCTGAATAAAAGTGCTGAATAATTCTTCTTTTTTATTGAACACATGGTGAACGTATGCTGAACTACACCATAATTTATTCATGGACACAGCAATATCTGGCTGTGTTCAAATAGCAGACGATGACATCCATTGCTGTTCATATCATGTCACCCAATCACTAGTGAGATGATTAAAAGTCAATACTTGCCAATGATATCAAACGTGCCAAGAGTTGACAACAAGCAGATTTCGTTTGCCAAAGTAGCACAGATGAAAGAGAGAATACAATTGAAAGATGTGTTTCTTCTCCAAAAGCTCTCTGTTTCAGTGACATTCCTGATTATCATCAATAGTAAGCTTAAGCAGGGCGGTATCAAGTATGCGAATTGCTTTTTTTTCCTTTGGCCCATTGTCTTGCAAAATTCGATGATCCATCTCTCATCATGCTCTGCCATTTGGTTTGCAGATGCCCTTTTCCAGGGAAGTAGCTGCTTACATTACAGCCAGTTCCTGAATTAGCAAAATATCCTTCCCTATGGATCTCTTTTATGAATCACAACGACTTGCTTAGTTGTAAGGCAGGTAAAAAGCTGTCTTATCAATTTGTCAGTTTTAACTGACTTCAGTAAGCAACTATTTCCAAATAATTTTGGCCCAATCAGTATCTCTCCCCTCTTCTTATAGTGACACTTGATGGAGTCAAGGTTATACTGGACAATGCACACAATCGTAGTGATTCTTCTACTGCCAGATGTATGACAGCCTTAATTACATACAGTTTCTAAGATTTGATCAATGATTTTGTCAAATACATCAACCAGTTTAAAGGGTGTTTTAGTATTAGGTGGAAAATTTTCCTGTTTTTATTCATTCAAAGTATTTGTAACATTTTAAATTAGTTGATTAGCTGCAGCATGAAGTTATGAGAAAGAATAGTGGAAGCTAGTTTAAGAAACGAAGTGGTGATTAGTAAGGAGCAGTATAGTTCTGATGGAGATGTACAGAGATGGTCAGAAGGAGTTGCATTGTGCCTTTGTAGACTTGAAGAAAGCCCAAGATAGAGTGCCTAGAGAGGGGTCATAGTTTTGTATATTGAAGTCAGGCGTGGCAGAGAAGTATGTATGAGGGCAGTGTGACAGTGGCAAAGGCCTACAGTAGGAGTGACTGATGCATTTATAGCAGAGGTGGGATTACATCAAGGATCAGCGCTGAGCCCATCCTTGTTTGCCATGATAATGAACAGGTTGACGGACAAGGTTAGGCAAGAGTCCCTGTGAACTGTAATGTTTACTGATGATATGATCTTTAGTGAGAGTAAGGAGTAGCTTGAGGAAAACCTGGACAGGTGGAGATATGTTCTAGAGAGGAGTGGAATGAAAGTGAGTAGGACAAAGACTGAATACATGAGTGTGAATGAAAGGGAGGAAAGTGGAATGGTTAGGATGCAGGGAGTAGAGGTGACAAAGGTGGAGGAGTTTAAATAGTTGGTATGAACAGTTCAGAGTAACAGGGAGTGTGGACAAGAGGTGAAGAGAGTGCAGGCAGGTTGGAATGTGTGTAGATGAACAGCAGGGGTGATCTGTGACAGACAGGTACCAGCAGGAGTGAAAGGAAAGCTTTACAGAACGGTAGTGAGACCAGCTATGCTATATGAGTAGAATGCTAATATTTTTGTTGGGTGTGGCGAGGATAGACAGGATTAGAAATTAGTATCATAGAGGCATTGCTCAGGAAACCAGCTCAAAAACCATGTTGTGTTAGTTTGGACATGTCCAGAAGAGAGACGAGGATTATATTGAGAGAGGGATGCTGAGGATGGAGCTGCCAGGAAAGAGGAATGAGGAAGACCAAAGAAGAAGTTTCTGAATGTTGAGAGAGGACATGCAGGCAGTTGGTTTGCAGGAGGAAGATGTGGAAGACAGGAAGAAACGGAGACGGTTAATCTGCTGTGGTGAACCCTAACAGGAGGAGCTGAAAGAAGATAACATGACAAATTGGCGACTAAATATTTTTTGGGCTGTAAAATATTTAAGCATATCAGTGTTTGGTGCATTCAAGTGTATGAAAATACATAGATTATGACGTACATTATACAGTTTTTTGTTTTTTTTTTTTATTCAAAAAGGATTATTGATGTCTGATTTTTATGCCTGTGTCTATTAGGATTCATTACTTTAATCAGTGTTAGGTTTGCAGTAAATGTATTGCTTAGGAATTGACTGAAAGCAGCCTGTTGATTTTAAAAAAAAAAAAAGAACTTATATGGGGTATCAGCAGCAGTTTTGGAACTTTCCTAAACTTTGGTTTCAGCTGGGGAAATGACCAGGTCAGCACAGATGTGGAGAGACTTGGAGTGCATTGATTAGATCTGAACCTTCTAACCACTTCACTCACTCAGGCATTATAGGACTGGTTGCATTTAACAGCAGACATTAACCGATATCACATCCTTCTGTTTTGGAAACATAAACAAAAGCAGAGGGGAAAGGTAGAGGGTAAACATGCCAAACGTCTCTGTGGAGAAAACCGTTTCTGTGGTTGGCCATTTGTGATTGATGCTTTTGATTACAGTAAAAATATCTGTTAATATAAACACATGAAACATTTCAGTCCTTGCCAATGTCAATAACCCTGCCCTGGGTCAAGCCTTGCTGCCCAGACCTACAGTCTTCATTCTGTTTGTGAGAATGAGTCTAGAAGGCTGCTAGTCAAAATCCACTTTGCCTACTTTGATATGATTAAATTGCTCACTATTAATGTCCAGACTGCTAAAGCATGCTGGGAAAAATTTAATTCCCTTCATTCTTGTAACAGTGTTGCAAGTTTCATTTGAAGGAAAAGAATAGTACAGAGTGGTTTGGTAGAGAAACATGTATTTTTTAAGTTCTAGCTAATTGGTGAAGAACTTGCTTGTTGTTAACATTTTGTTTAACTTCATATATGAAAAGTAAGTTTTCAAAATAAAGTAAATCCTTACAATATATTTGGCAACCAGACAGATGGTTACTATTAACTAAAAGTAGTTTTTTGTTTTAGAATTATTTATTTATTTATTTTTTATCCTAATTTTCATCTTCATCATTCTTTATATTTGGGTAATTCACTTACAATCCAAACGTATCCTTAGCAACAGATGAGCTTTTTTAAAGTGGTAATGAAAACTAGAATATAGTTGGCATAATGTACAGCATGTACAGCAATCCACCTGAGAATTCATCTTCCTTGATTACACTCACCATCGTGTTGTCTACACCCCAAACTACCCACAGAACCTGCTCTGACCCAGTCGTCCAGCTATCAAACTTTGTCCCCAGTCCAAAGTTGCTCAGAACTGTACACTTTTTTTTACACATTTTTCTGTTTCTAACAAATTCGCTTTAAAACTGACTGGTCACTTGCTTCCATAATATACTCTTCGCTGGTGCCACTGTAACATATAACAGTGTTATTCACTTCATTCGTCAGCATAAATGTTGTAGCTGATTGAAAGTGAAAGTGAAATGAAGTGTGTATTTGTCATTGTGAATACACAGCACAGCACAGTGAACCACAACAAAATCCTTCCTCTGCATTTAATGTACATTGCAAGGGGTAGCTATATCCAGCGTCCGGGAAGCAGGAATCAGTACAGTACCTTGTTTAACGGTAATTCAGGGAGGTCTACTTATTTGGGACTTGAACACACAACATCCTGGTAATAGGGCCTAGTCCCTAATCTAGAGGCCTTCACTATATATTGTTGATGTAACAAATCTTGTATTTAAAAAAAAAAAAAAAAAAAAAAAAAAAGCTTTAAAAAAATGTTTTCCATTGTGCCTAATGGAAGTCTGTCGTTCACTTTTTTCAAATTATATTGCAGACAGTTTCAATTTGTTGATTCAGCATGAAAATTCAAGCAGTATTAAGGCCAGCTGGTATCAAAAAAAAATCTGGAAAAAATGACCGGTATGATGTCTTACATGGATATAGATAGTGGGTGATTACAGTGCTTAGGAAACATAAGCTTCTCCAAATTCCACACTTTGTATTATTCAGGGCTCAGCTTTATAAAGCTTTATAACTTAAATTGTTATTTTTCATTTTGAATATGTGTTCATATTATATAGTTTGGGAATTGTTTTGGGAAGAAGAAGAATAATTCTTGGAAGTTGAAGGGAGTTTAATGTCTTTCAGCTTGACCAAATTTTTATCCACATATTGTCTTGGGGGTAATGTTTTGAAGCTGAGTGTTTCTGATTTACAGCTACAAAAGTCATCCTTTTGTAACATTTATTGACATGCATGAATCATGAATCCTTTTTATCATTTTGCTGAAGTAATGTTTCTTTCACTTGCTATGATACTCTAGACTATGTTTATCAGAATGCATGTTAAATTGAGAATTTGTAAAAAACGATTTGTATAATTTTGTATAAATAAATTTGTAATACTCACAATAACAGAATATTCACTTTCACTTCACTTTTACTTTTGGCACGTATTTGCTACTCACTGCCTTGTCTTCCTTATGGGCAGGTATATTATGTGATAAATAATTTAACTGTCTGAACTCTTTGTATGGGTTTTATCAGTTCCTTTCAATCCTTTTTATATCTTTTTTATACTTTTCATCATGTTTTGAAGGTCATTCAGCTTCTTGATCTTCTTGTGCATATCCCCTTTTTATGTCCATTGTTCACAACACAGAAAACCACTTTTTGAACACCTACAGAAACTATGGAATGCTGTTTTTGTTTCTTTTCGTTTTTTTTTTTTACAAACTTGCAGATTATGTTGTTGAGTGTTCATTTAAGTGACAATTTAAAAACAGCCCATTTCAAAAACCTATATGATAAAAAGGCATTAGAAAAGTGGAAAAATAGCAGATATGATATTCATTATCATTTAAAGGATGACATTAATAAAGATGAATATGCTGTTATTGCTATTGGAGTAAATAAATGGGGTTCGATTGTAAAATTCCACAAGTACTGAAATTTAACCTGATGTGATAAAGAGGTCTGTTACATGAATGTTTACAAGTTGATCGGGAGAACTTTCCTTTTAAATCACTTACTGTTGAACAGAATCATTACTTTCTAATACTTGACAGTACAGTTTGATAGGATATTTGCAAAGACTAAAGCTGCATTATTCTCTACTATTCAATATACAAAAATACACACACACACACACACACACACACACACACACACAAAAAAAAAAAAATATATATATATATATATATCTCCTTACATATGAGTTATTTCTCAATCCCTTGTGCCTCACCTTTCTCCCTCTGTCTCTCATTATTAAATGGCTTTCAATCATCATTCCTTACACTGATAAATAGTGAAGCTTTGCCCTTTTGTTTCTCTCTCTCTCTCTCTCTCTCTCTCTCTCTCTCTCTTTTGCTTTCTTTCTTTTTACACTACATCCACAGCCCCATAGCATGTCTCTCTTAGGTTAACTCTCCTTCGTTCAATGCTCCTTGGATGAAGTTAATATCAAAGCCTGCCAAGCATTGTTCAGTATCTCAAGTTACCGGAATTGTTCAATAGGGTGTAATTTTACCTCTCCAAAGAAATAATGAAGAACAAGATCAAGATGTTGAAAGAAAACTTCTCACATGGAGAAGCTGCCAATTTAAAGTACCTTTTGGAACATTCTTTTTTCTAGTTCATATTTCAGAGGTAATCCGAGAACTGTGATCATTAAACAAATGAATAATGTCATATTTGCTGTTGATGGTGCTGACAATGTAACACACTGATTGAATGACTGGAGCACAATCCACCTTCTCCAATGTTTTCCTTTTCAGATGCATCGGTGACTGAGGCGGAAGATGTGTTTGGGCTAAATGGTCAGATTGAGCACAAACTGGCGTTTTTCTCAGAGCATGTGCCCCGAGACACACACCTGGTCCTGATTGGTCACTCTATTGGTTGCTACATCATTCTGGAGTTAATGAAGAGAGACCCAAAGTTAAAGGTAAAAGAAAGTGGGTGCATAAAAGCATAACAAACTAAGTAAAGGTCTAGCCAATGAATAGTTTGGCACAAAATCAAATGTACACAATTATTCCTTTAGGCCAAATATAGCCAATAAACTAATGGATGTTTGATGTCTGGGTTTAATTATTTAATTTTTGCAAGTCTAATTTAAAGGGAGCAATAGAAGTTTTTATCCACTAATTAGCACTGTGCCTACCCAGTCATCCTCATGATGCATCACGGTGTCGTTGAAGAAAACATGTCTAGGCTGAGCAACTAAACTTTAGATAATGGCAAATCTCTATCTGCCAGACTGTTAAGCACAAATGCAGATTTGTAATCCTTATACAGTTTTATTTTCTTTTGTCTACATAAACCAATAAAGGGTTGCTCATTTACAGTCTGACCAATGAAGACTTGAGCATTTAATCCACCTGACAGCCTATACTTATCATAATTACAGGGATCCCTTTTAGTCTTTGGAATTTCAAAAATGCAGATAAATGAAGCAGAAACAAGTTAAAGATTGAGCAATAAATTGCTCTTAGTAAGACTCACTGGCTTGTCCATAGGCTGTTGTCTGCTGATTCTGGCTGCCTTTTTATATTAAAATGTGTAAATAATGACTAACGCCGCTTGAGTTTCTCAGCGCTGTCTGCCGAATCTCCATGGACCACCTCAGTGATATGTGAGTCTGGCATGGTTTGACGCATTCGGCACAACACAGCAATACAATTTTGATGTGCCCCAAGACGCAGAACAGGATAATAAGACGGTTCTTTTCCCTTGTGCCTGCTGTGCAAAAGGTCAGGAGATTAAATAACGTGGAAAAGAACCTTGATTTTCTTTCTCCCTCTGGGGTTTTCCTGCTACTAAGATGTGCTCTTCATCATTTTTATTTTCAAGATTTTGCTCTCTGGCTGAATTTTTTTTTTTTCTCTCTTCTCTCCCCCCTCTTCCTCTCCCTCCCTCTTCTTTTTCAGTAACTCCCAGACTGTAACAGTCCCTCATTTTCCTCTAAAAGAAACATTAACTTTCACAATAGAGTACTTTACAGATTTGCACAGATGTGATGGTGATAGAATACATCATAATTGTCCACATTAAATTGCTACTAAACTACTAAAACCTCCAGCAGACATCATCATACTTCAAACACTAGATAAAATTGACATGAATCATTAGGATCATGTAGTTCATCCGCTTGGCTTTATGTCTTTCAGATTTTAACCTGTTTAATTTAATGACTGGTTGTCATAAGTCATGTTAACTCGACAACCTGTATGTGAAGACCATGTCTTTCTTTCTATGTGCTAAGGTGGATTCTGGCTAGACCATTGTGTAGTCAGGACATGCCATGTCTCAGGCAGCAAAAATACACAAAAAAGGAAAAAGATTTCCTTTACTGCTTCAGATTGCAGGCTGCCAAGAAGCCAACATGGTGATTATGTATGATGTGTGATAATCAGAAACTCCTGTTGCTTTGGGCTCCAGCTATTTGGTTTGGAGTAAAAGGCCCTGGTAAGGCAATGGCAGGGTTTACTTTACTCTTCTTTCGGAAGGGGAAAACTGGCAGAATTCAGCTTGCAACCAGGAGCTGTGTAAGGTTGCTCAGTAGCACCCTTCCAGTGCCATGGCCATTCGCTCCAAAAACTATTAAGGCAAAGGATTATGAGTTTGATGGGAGGAATCGAGAGGTGGCCAGTGAGGCACACTACAGGCCAAACATATAGTGCAGTAAGTCTTTAGGGCTGCTTTGATTAGTCATCTGGCAATGAAGCTAATTATTATATTATTTGTTCTGTCAGTTATTTATTATATTTTTTTCTGTCTGTGCAAAGTTTTATAAAGCCCTAATAATCATATGATACCCACAGCTGTTCGAGTGGAGGAAGTGCAGGAGGGGGCTTTATGGCTTTTGCCAAATAAAATTAGTTTGGTACATTGACAGAATCCACAATGATGGCACTTGCATAGAGAGTTTTCTTCAGAATTATGAAACTTGCTTTAGTTTGGTTCAAAAACATTTCACTGTTAATCACAAAGCAAAGCAAAATGAATAAAATCAGTAACCACAAAATAAATCAGCAACCAACACTACACAAAATAATAGATGGCTTCTAATCTGATCTAGAAATACTGCTTTGTTTGGTAAAGATTCCATCATGCTTGTTGATATTGCTCAATTACACTGTTATATAATTATTAACAAACACCTGGTTCAATTCATCAGTATCTGTATGGAAGATTCAGGTGGATATGATTAAGATTACTGTGAAATGTTTGCCAGATAATCATCCAGAGCGAAACAAATTAAGGGTCTGTTATACACTATTAGTGCACAGATTTATTTTATTATAACTCCTTTTTTCTGCAGTAATGATGAAGGTCTGTCATCCTTCTATTTTATGTTTCTTTTATTTATTTATTTATTTATTTTTTAACAAAGTTATGTTTTACTTCCACAATTGTGACCTCCAATATATCAGTCCTATTAATTTTTCATTATGCTGTTCATTGTTTAATACTTTTCTGACAAACGTGCTTTAGTGTGATCTAGGCCAATCAGGACTACTCATCAGAATGAAATTTTGGCCTTGTGAACAAATGTGCCTGAATTGTGCAACGCAACTCAAGCTCACTTCAGCATTCACTTTAAAACGTTGTGCTGGGGGGTCCACTCATTCTAAGGTGAATGTTTAGTCTATGTAAGCTATCTGGACTGTCTAATGAACAATCTAAAAAAGTACTGTAGACGTGCCTTAGTGACAGTAGGCCACACTAAGTTCGATTGGCCTTTTTCTGCCCTCCACTTTTGCCTGAGACTGTCCCAATAGAGGAAACAGCATGAGAAATGTGTTCCATGTTCCTGACTATAGCGGCCATTGTGTCCCCTGTGTCGGCAATGACGGATTATTCCATTCAAGAGCCACAGAATGAGATGTGCTTTCAGTCTGCTTTTCTTTCCTTCTTGTTTTCTTTTTCATTTATACAGTTTCTCTTTTTCTGTTAATTAATTTATTCAGATACCATTCTTGAAAGAGCTACTTTTTTATGTTTAGACTTAAAAAAAAAAATTCCTATCTATTCTTGCTCGTTTTTAATCATTTTTATTTGAACATTCTTGGGGATTATTTAAATGTTTTGGCCTATGGGAACCATTGAATACTCTGAGGAGAACATTTAGACAATGTAATTTTTAAAAAGCATGCAGAAAAATGGAAAATGCAGAAAGAGTGCTGTTGCTACAGATGTTTAATTTGGGAAGTAAATGAATCACAACATATTTCCCAAAGAAACCAACATCTGTAAGAAGTATCTAAAGTATATTTTCAGATGTACTTGAGTTCACTCTAGCTTTTTGTTCTGTACATTTCATCCCTGACTGTTATTTAAGCAAGGTGCAATACAGGGTATCCTGTCACTCAAAAATGGTCAATAGCAAGAGATGCCTGTTTAGGTTTTAGAGGCAAAGAAATGTTAGAAAAAGGTCATGTTAAAATGTTTTTCAGCTATTTTCATGCATCAAACTACACAAAGGTCATAAGTACACTTTTTACTTTCAACTTTTAATGTGAACTGTTTCATATCTGTAGTTTATTTATAATTGCACAAAGCATACGACAGCTTTAGACCTCAAGTATTTTATGTGAATTTAAAAATGTAGGTTTTTAAGGTTTTTATTATACTGCTTTAAAGTATTTTGGTGATGTTCACATCGATAGCAAATAAATGCCATTTCTGAAAGGGACACATATTTGCCAACACTTTGTGGCCAACATCATTTTATGACTCTGAAGAAATCTTGGTGTTGATTTGGGAATACAGCTGATGTAGAAGACATCTTGAACTATTGTTGGAATGGAGTATTTGTTATACAAAAGACTGGGTGATCTGAATGACTATTTCAGATGTTTAAATAGTCTCATTATCTGGAACGTCTTTCAGAGGTTCAAAGTGAAAAGATCTTGACAAGTCCTGTCGTTCTCAGTAAAATGATGGCATGTCTACACAAGTCCAGAGTGTGTGTGTGTCTGTCTGTATAATAGCACATTGGGTGGGCCTCTGTCCAGTCAGACAGGGTTGATGTCCAAGTATTGGCTTTATTTCTTAATCGACTCAAATAAAACATCATTACAGTCACATTGTGTGCCAAATGCAAGCATAAACATTACAGCATATATCGACAGCTCACATTAGTGCCCCGAAACACTCCAGCTTTTTAAAGACCATATGCTTAAATTCTCATAAATCACTACAGACTGTCCAGGCCTTTAACACATTTGAGTGTATAAGTGACCAATTTCACAAACTGCAACTTCCCCTACTTACTCCTAAACTGCTGTTTTTCAACTTGGGTTGCAGTGTTAGCAAGCATGTACAATGCTTGCACAATACAAGCAGGTAAATTGACACATGACCGTTTCTAAACCTATTGAGCATTTGGCAAGCAGAATTTATCTTGAATGGTTTGCAAATGCCAACTTAAATAATTATAACTTAAATAAATCATTCTTTGTTAAAATTGACTTGGTTTATTATGCAAAGTTTTTTCTTTTTGTTTCTTTTTTTTTTTTTTTGCATTATGCATTTTTAAACATAACAGATTATTCAAGGGATAAATGGCAATAATGCAAAATTCTATTCACCAGAAATGTATTTAATTGTGACAGGGGTGAGAGGGACCATGAATGGAGAGTAGGAGAAGAAAAAAATTTTGTGATCTTGTGATGCTTGCAAGGAAAGTGAGGCACAAGTGCTTGGCAGAAATCCTTGTACTTTTAATGTAAATCAAGACCAAAATGCAAAGCAGAACGAGTAAGTAGAACAATGAACAGTCAAGGCTGGGTCGGTCTGGTGCTCCTTAAATACATGGCTGCCCAGGTGAGAGGGATTGTGCAGGATGACTGGGAGGTGTGGTTGGGTGGAAGTTCTGGCTCAAAAATCCGGTGACTGGGACCGTGGCCATGGCAGGGGCTCAGTGAAAGATATTAGTGGCTAAAATAGTTAGTTATTCGATTAGAAGACTGATTAGTGCATAACTATATATAAGAAATTGATAGTAAGAAACTGAAGTGTGTTCAGTGTGTGTGAAACTGAACACGATTAAAATACTGCAGTCTTTCTTGTATTCCTCCATGAAGGTGAACTGTAAATCTGGCTCTGTTAGAGGTGGGAGAGTTATCCACTGTGCTGTTCATTCACCTAGCATGAATTAGGGCTGCATGATGCATTGTATTTTATCATGATTTAAGTATTGGGTAACAAACACATTAAGTGCTGCAAAAATACTCTGATTAAAAAAATGAAAGGAACACTTTTAATCAGAGTATAGTATCAAGCCAGTTAAACCTCTGGGATATTGATCTGGTCAGTTAAGTATCAGAGGGGGTTGTTAATCAGTGTCTGGGTGTTAATGAAATTAACAGGTGCACTAACGGGGCAACAATAAGACGACTCCAAAAACAGGAATGGTTTTTCAGCTGGAGGCCAGAGACATTTTTCCCTCCTCATCTTTTATTGACTGCTTTTCAGTAGTTTTGCATTTGACTAGGGTCAGTGTCACTGCTGGTAGCATGAGGTGATACCTGGACCCTACAGAGGTTGCACAGGCAGTCCAGCTCCACCGGGATGGCACATCAATACGTGCCATTGCCAGAAGGTTTGCTGTGTCTCCCAGCAAAGTCTCAAGAGCATGGAGGAGATTCCAGGAGAAAGGCAGTTACTCTAGGAGAGCTGGACAGGGCTGTTGGAGGTCCTTAACCCATCAACAGGACCAACATCTGCTACTTTGTGCAAGGAGGAACAAGATGAGTGCTGCCAGAGCCCTACAAAGTAATCTCTAGTGGGCCACTGGCCAATGTCTGATCAAACCAGGTTGGCCTGAGGGCCTGACTTCCACTAGTGGGCCCTGTGATCACTGGCCAGCATGGTGTAGCTCGACTGGCATTTGCCAGAGAACACCAGATTTGGCAGGTCTGACACTGGCACCCTGTGCTTTTCACAGATGAGAGCAGGTTCACTCTGAGCTCATGTGACAGATGTGAAAGGGTCTGGAGAAGCCATGGTGAACGTTATGCTGCCTGCAACATTATTTGGCATGATCGGTTTGGTGGTGGGTCAGTGTTGGTCTGGGGAGGCATGTCCATGGAGGTACACACAGACCTGTACAGGATAAACGATGGCACCCTGACTGCTATTGTGTATCGGGATGAAATCCTTAGACCCCTCACTGGTGCAGTGGGTCCTGGTTCCTCCTGGTGATGATAATGCCTTGCCTCATGTGGCAAGAGTATGCAGGCAGTTCCTGGAGGATGAAGGAATTGATACTATTGACTAGCCTCCACACTTGCCTGAGTTAAACCCAATAGCACATCTCTGGCTTAACATGTTTAGGTCCATCTGATGCCGCCAGGTTACACCTCAGACTGTCCAGGAGTTCAGTGATGCCCTGGTCAGCATCTGGGAGGAGAGAACTCAGGACACTATCCGTCATCTCATGAGCCCCGATGTTGTCAGGCATGTATACAAGCACGTAGGGACCATACAAACTACTGAGGACCATTTTTCAGTTTAAATTTCTTGATGGCTTTGAATTAAGCCCTCTGTAGGTTGATAATTTTTCATTTCCATCAAATGATGTGGCATCCTTTTGTTCCTAACACATTACCCATTCCATATCAGTATGGATTTTTTTTTTTTCCCCAATTGAGATCTGATGTGTTTTCAAAGTGTTCCTTTAATTATTTTGAGCAGTGTAGAATTAAGTCTTCACAAGCAGTGCAACAGTTACATTGACTAGTTAGCTTATAAAGACCAAGAAGCTTTATAATTCGTTACTTGTAAAGAACAAATACTTTCAACATGATTATTCTCACTCCTTGTATGTCCAGACGAGTGCCAGAAATTTCTCTTGGACTAGGCTGCTTACTTTCAATGAAGAGTAATGTTCAGTTCATTCAATTTTAGACAATTAAGCGTGTACTACTTCGTGGCAACAGTGTGGGGAATGCCCTTTCCTTACCTAGCATGACTGTACCCATGTCTACAAAGCAAATTTCGAGTAAACATACTTTGGTAGGGAAACAAAACCATAAATAAAATCATTTGGAATGTTGATTGTGAGCCAGGTCTTCTTATTCAACATGAGTGCCTGACCCGAGAAATGTCCTTTTAACTGAATGGACACTTTGAGTCTATTTTATAATAAATTTAATCATCATTCGCAACTTATCGCTTCTCAGATCATCACTATGATCAAATGCTATGAAGGGCCTTTTCAGACATCACATTTTAAATTAATTCTGCTCTTTATTTTGCTAATGAGGATTAACACACATTTCTTGCACAGGAAGGGTCTTGTGACTGCAGTAGTTTTCAGGAATCTCAGCTGCAGGCATAAAATGTACATCATGAAACGACTGGTATTTGCAAATGACGATTGATGGAATTTTTTGATGCATCAACCAAGAAAGATTAAGTGATCGGCTGGATAAGTCATATAGCTGATAGCAAATAGTGGTGCTATTAAACTTTTTTCTGTAGCATTCATGCTTAGCTCCACATTATTTTTGTCTGCTAGACAGGCTGACCTCTGAAATGTGTAGGTAGAAAGAAATGACTCAGATCAAAGAATGGTGCATCAAGCCAGCACTCAAGTAGGTCTGTACACCATTAACATTCCTGCTCTGTCACATTCATCCCTCAGGTCAGTGAAGATCAGCCTGTGACATCTAAACTTATTTCACCTTTTCGGGTCCAGATGCTGCTGCAAAATGTTCTGTGGTGCTTCTGACTGTTATTAGACCGGAACTAGTAACCTGTGTGTGTGTGTTTGTGTGTGTGTGTCTGTGTGCGTGTTTGTGTGTGTCTTAGTACCAGAAAGATAGAGACTCTCAGTCTATATGGCTGATTAAGAGCCCCTCCCAGAGTTTTGTCAGATTCCTTTTTGTTCCCCTACACATTCCTGGGACCTGCAAGAAGAGGACCTGCTTCTTATCAAACTCAGTACTTTACACATCAAAGATCACCTGTTCCCAGCTCTTACATACATGCAGTCCCCTCCAAAAGTATTGGAACAGCAAGGCCAATACATTTTGTTATTGCTAAGCTCTAAAGACATTTGGGTTTGAGATCAAATGATGTATAGAAGCGATCAGGTAGCTATCTACACCATCCTTTTTAGGCCACTCATTAAATGTGAAAGATAAAAAGGTATGCCAGTCTTAGTTCCCCAGATAAATCCCCTCAAGAGTGCAAAGAACAACGGCAATTTGGGGAATTTTCTTTCAAAGCTGTCTCCAAATTTCACCCAAAAAAATAGTGCAGATTTTGACATAATTTATAACAAGTCTTTCATAATTTGCTTGCAAATATTATTCATTAAAGAGTGTGTCATCGTTTGATTAGGTTGTGTTTTTTTGAGCAATACCTAGCACAAATGAGAGTGATTATACTGATACGATGATACAGACTCAAGCATTCAACTGTAAAACAAGAATACAGTGCAGCCAAATGTATGTGGAAAGCCCATCATTTTTATTTCAGACATTGCAAACAGATAAACAAAATCATGTAAAATTTTGAAAGCATCTTCATAGATGAGCGCTAGTTTCATGGTGGCACCATCATAGAGTGTCATCTTACCAACAAGTCAATTTATAAAAATGCTGCCATAACAGAGCTTCCCTTGCCAGGTCCTGTAAACTTAGCTACTTCATGTGTCTCAGCTTTTTGACTAATAGAGCCAGGATGCATTGAGAATGCAACTGAACTGAACAGTTCAGAAACTGAGGTTTGGCTCAGTAAAGAAAGTATTGCTTAATGTATCACGGGAGACATTCAGTGTTGTTCGAAAACTAGTTCACCAGTCTCTACTGTCATTGAAAGCACTTTTTTAATGTTATCTCATATTTAGCTGAACTCTCAAAAGCCACATACTGCAGCAAATCATTTCCTATGTTAACAGCAGTTGCTTTATGATGCAAATGGATTTTTTAGGTTGATATGTCACATTGTTGATTGCTCTTTCAGATCGTTTTTCATTAGAACACGTTTTTCATTAGAACAAATGTATGTCAACAATGTCCAAAAGAAACAAAATATTTCCATCCATTTGCGTTTGTACTGTATTCACCAGTTTGTTCAATCACTTTTTCCTTTAGATCCACAGTTAGATTATAGCATACAGCATTTTGTAGGCCAGATATCATGCTCAGATTAAGTACGAAAAACTTTGATGTTTGATTCTTTTTTCTTTAATGTCCCAGTGGAGTTATGTGAGTTATATGAAATTATCCTTGATCACCGGTTTTTCTTGTTTTACCGAACATGTGGTGTTTTAGCACCAAGGTCCAAAAAATATGTTGTCAAAACTGATACCCTTTGAGGCAGCAGTGCGGTACTATTAGGATATGAATTTGAGTTGGTTTGAAAGTGAATCAATTGCATTTGGCGCTGATGACAAACTATTTTGTTGGCTATCATGTATTTTACACAAGAGAATGAAAGATACTGTGCTGTTTAGTTTCATCGAAAAATACTTGGCCCAAACTGCAATGCCTTGCAGAGTCAGACAAAGCATGTTCACTTTGTCTTCCTCTATGAATGAGCTGAGCTGCCTTCTAGTCAATGGCCAAACAGAGGCAGGTGCTTCCTGTTTCTGGAAGTCTCTCTTTCTCTTGCTCTCTCTCGTGCTCTCTGCCTCTCCATCCTTTCCTTTTTCAAATATCTGTTAGATTATAAGTACCCTGCACCAAGTTAGAAGGGAAAGATTTCAAGAAATGTTATCATTTGAGTTGGTTATTGAGTATAGACATGCTGTTCAGTCCCTATGGCTCTGCAGTATTTCATGCATCAAGATCCCTTATTCAGCTTATCAACACCTGAGATAAATCAGAGTTTCTGGGGTTAAGAAAAACATCAGGCATTTATTGGACCCTTTTGAACAGGAGATAGGACATGACAGGACATAGGCATAGACTGCCCTCTATGCTTAAATCAGCCCTGTCTGCTATATTTATCTTGGCTATACTATCATTCAAAAGTATGGATGATTTACAAAGCCGAAGGCAATTCTGATATAAAAAGAAGACTCTGTATGCTTTATAACACTGGGAAAATGTAAAAATAATAAAATATCTAAATGCCTTCTATTTAAAAGTGATGAATAAGGCAGGATATTAGACAATTACAGTGTATTATTTATCATTTAGTTACTTATCATTCTAACAACCATAAAATAATACAGAATACTAATGAATTCATGCAGAATAAAATAGCAAAATTGCTTTGAATGGTATTGTAAATTCATGCTAGGTTATTCTGAAGCTATCATGACCATAGCGCAAACTCGGATATTAAATAACACCCTAGAATGAACACACCCTCCCTCCCTCCCTCTCCCTCCATATTCAGGTGCTGAAGTCTGTGCTGTTGTTCCCCACGATTGAGCGCATGGCTTCTACTCCTCATGGCAAGATCATGACCCCAGTACTTTGCAGGCTGCGCTACACCACCTACCTGCCCATTTTCCTGCTCTCGATACTGCCTGAGAGGCTGAAGGCCAGCTTGGTTCAACTGACCCTGAGAAAACTTTACTCCCTGGACACCACCACCATTCCAGACACTGTCAGCTTGATTGATGTAGACTGTGTCGGTAAGTCCTGCCTTCGCGAGCACATTTTTGCTAACTGTGATGAATGCCCAGGTTGTCTTTGCAACATCAGTCTGAAAGAGACTTGCCAAGAATAAAACTAAAAAAAAAAAAAAAAAAAAAGTGTTCTTGAACCTCCTCATCAAGTGGCTCACTCTGGCATGCCTGTTATAAGTGGATCTCATTTTTTAGAAACGCCTCACTTAATTGTTCACACCCTTGCACCTTTTTGTCTGTAGCCTTGCTTGCTCATTGATGTGTACTTCAGAAGAACTGCACTGATGGAGAGTTTTAATTTCCTATTCTCACTATGATAAATGCATGAAATGTATAAAGTGCCAAAGAAACACATTCAAAATTATATTCAGATAAAGTGCTCCTTGTCTTAAATATCTATAGAAAGTGAATCTATTTTAAATTGTGTTTAACTCCTTAAAACATTAAAACAAACTTTTAATTTAGGGAATAATACTCTAACCTTTTCCAACCACTTTTCAAAGGCATCCTCCTTCATTTCTTGCTCTGATAAGGGGCATATTAGAACATATATTAGTTAGCATATTAGTTAAAAGGGCATATTTGAAATGCTCCACATAAATGAAATCAGCATTTGAGTGGCAGCCAACTGAACAGTGTTTCCCAGTGCACAGAATAAGGTTTTATTTATTAGACCTCTTATCTAATCTCCATGGCTTTCCGTTAGCCAGGTAATGGTGCAGATGAAGTGTTGTGAGTAGGAGTAATTAAGAGTCCTCTCCTCCACAGGGAGCAGACCTGCAATGCTCTTTGTGTCTCTATAGGTGGAAGGCAGAGTGTTTTCCCTGTCTGTCCTGGGAGGTGGATGATTGATGCTGTGATGGCTACAGACTCTCTGCCAAAGAGGCCTCAGTAGATTCTAGAAGCGTTAGAGTGAGCTCAGCTCTGTGTTCTCTCTCTCTCTCTCTCTCTCTCTCTCTCTCCTTCTTTCGCTTTCTCTTTCTTTTTCTCTCTCTCTCTCTCTCTCTCTCTCTCTCTCTCTCTCTCTCTCTCTCTCTCTCTCTCTCTCAGATCTTCACCCCCAGACGCATTCATAAGAATGCTTTTAATCATTTAGCACTTTCCATCTATTGTCATTTGAGATTACATATTTTCCCCAACCTATTTCTTTTATCAACTGAACAAAATGTTCAAAATATTTCAAACATTATTTTTTCCCCACTTTACAAGTTTTGCAGTGGTCTCAGTAAATACAGACAAATGTTTAATTGTTTTGTTGTCATTTAAAAAGATTTTAGGTGGGTGGGTGTGTGTTTTTTGTACCGCTGGTCTTCATCTGTGAACAAAAAGCTGCTCTCATTCTCTGTCTTGCATTACACTCATAATTAATGGTCAGTTGACAGACTTAATTAAGAAAGCATGTTGCGATTAGATGGAGCTTCCTGGGTATTTTTAAGGATTTATTTGTTCGGAAATCCCTTTCCTTGAAATGGAGAATGTTGATGCGCTCATGTTAACTGCATGAGAAACATACACACAGTACATGTGAAGCCTGTGTGTACATGGCCAGCATTAGGATTATAAACTAATGAGGTAGTACTCCCTAGATGGTCCATAGGGAGAAGATTCATTCAGTTGACTCAAATGTGCCCAAGTAACTCGGAGGTCCAGCCTGCAGTGCACTTTATCTCAACAGGGTTTGTGTTATTCTGTTTCATCATGTTGCCCTGAGGTACCTTTGAGCAAGGTACCGTCCCCATCACTGCTACTGAGTGCATTAAATATCTATCCCCTTCTGAACGTGTGTGTGTATGGGTAAAATGCAGAGGTTAGATTTTGTGGTGTTTCACAATGACCGGAGTGATCACTTTCACTTCTTCACTTCATTTGTCGGAGCAGAATGTTTACTTGACCCACAGGACAGTAGCCATGCTCATAAACGTCCAACCTGGCTCAAATAAGCTAGATGCCCTTTCTCTTTCCTCTCACAGCCCCTTATTTCTGCTGATGGAACCTGGCTAATGTAGTGAAACAGTAATAGAGTGGTAAAGTGTTTACCCCTCTAGAGCAAAATATTGGTATTTAGGCATTAATCTTATCCTCTTTTCTTAAGCTGTAAATTATTTTGTCATCTGTCTTTAATCCTGTTGATCAAATATTAAGAATAATAATAGTATAATATTGTAATAAAGCATAATTTTAGAAAATCAATGTCATTGCACTGGAAAGCGCTTAGTTTTCATTTGAATCTTTCACAAATGTGGGACCTTTTTGGGCCCTAAAACCAATTAAAAGGCTTTTTTTTGTTTGTTTCTTTTTTGCTAAAATTTTTTTTTTAAACATGTGTATTATTTTAAACTGAGCACATCTAACAACAATGTTTGGGTGGAAAATACAAATGCACAATGGAAAATTATCAGTTTAATTTGTTTTGCTTTTTCTGTCACAGCAACTCAAAGGCAGGAGAAGTAAAGAAGATTGATTATATTATTACAGCGGCACTTCTCGAGGAACAGGCTGTGATTGAGCATTCTGTTCTAAAAGTTGTCTATTCTTGTATTGTGTTGTAAGCAGGAAAATTCAAAAGGAGTAAGTCGGAGTGAATTTGACGGTCAATGTTTAGGTAATGGTGATGGCTAGGATGCTTAGTCAAGGCATTTCCAAAACTGCAAGTGTTGTGGGTTGTTCCTGACATGGAGTTGTTAGTATCGACCAAATGCTGTCCAAGGAATAGCTGTTAGTGATCCGAGAGCATCATGTGCACCCAAGGCTCACTGTAGTGCATGGTAGAAAAAGACTATCCCATGTAATCCAAACCAAACTGATAAACTAGTATAGCCCAAATTGCTGAAAAAAGTTCATGCTGATATTGATAGAAAAGTATCAAAGCACAGCGCATCACTGATTATTGCAGTACTACATATATCAGAGTGGCCACACTGACCCCCTCCAGCATCAAAAGTGCCTATATCGGGTACAATGGTAGAAGGTGGTCTGGATTGATGAATCACTTTTATTATTTAATGACCGTGACAAATAATATGCCCTATCACACTCTCAGGGAAATTTTGATGAACATGTCAATGCTGTCTTGGCTTGAAGCCCTAATGTGTCAGATTAACCACCAAAACAATCAGGAAGTGATGAAGGATGAGACGAATTTCATGAGGGAATACATTCCAAGAACTTCAGTAATCCTAAATGTCACTGTAGATATTTTTATCTGCCTAACGAATGGATTTCTGTCAGATGGTAAACAGCAGCAGAGTAACTGTAGGAGTCACTGCAAATGCTTTCTTGTCTGTTACAAGCTTCAGTTAAAATAGGGAACATGTTCCATACTTCTAATGTTTATTATGGAATGGTTTACAAATGTTTAAATGCACCGGTATTAGCTTAGTGCTGCCAAAATGTAAGAAACCCATTGGAGAAGGCCTTGCTTTTTGCCAGTGTACCTTTTTTTGCCCATGGTTTACCTTTCTTTTCACACCATGAAGGCTTAGAGGTTTATTAATGCAGATGTTTCCTGAGGATCAAGCATAATTATCATTTATAATTCCTTTCTTTGTTGCTAGTTGAAAAGATTTTTTTTTTGTTAGCTTATTCAAGATGAAAAGATTGATGACTTATAATATTTTTATACAGTATTATTTGTATAAGTCTCCATAATGAGGTAATAAGAAGCCAGTCAATTAGATTTTTAGGTTCCTTACCACCGTTAGGTGGAGCACAAAACCGGAAAAACACCCTTTGGGGCATCATCTCCCTTCTGACTCAGAGGAGGGCATCTGGAAGTTAATTTCACACAGTAGCAGTTACACAACAGGAAACTGGAGCTGCTTCTGCAAAGCCCAAATCCATTGCTCCACAGGATTTAATGAGATCTCTGGATGGAATATAGTAATAAATACGAATTAGAATTTTTACCATAGCGTCCTTTTCAATGCTATTAGAAGCAACAGTTCTTTTAAAGAACTATACATCAATCAGCCACAGTTTTAAAACTACTGACAGGTGAAGTGAACGACATCAATTACCTTGTTACAGTTGCGTTTGCCTTAGGGTGGATAATATTACACAGCTAATGAGCTGTCACTTCTTAAAGTTGATGTATTGCAGACACTGGAAATTGAGCAAAGCTCCAAATGTGATGACTTGACGACTGGGTCATCTTCAAATGTCAGATCTTGTTGGGTGCTAGATAACACAGCACACATTCAGAGAACATGCCTTGAGGGGTCATAGCTGTTTTAGGAGGACGGGGGGGGGGGTGGTTTGTATACGATATTTGGCAGGTGATTTTAATGTTAAGGCTGATGATTGTAGAACTGTAACAAATTTTGATTGCTCTACACACTCAAAGCATCAATACTCTTGTTTACATTACATGGTTTAATATATATCTTTGATTACTAAAGATCTAATTTTTGAATTATGTAGATTGTAAAGGAAGAATTTGCACATTGAAAACTGTATATACTATTAATCCCTGCAAGAGTTTAGACAGAAAATGCTGAAGATAAAACCCCTTAGTTGAAGAACATTTGAACAAACACCCAAGGGCACTCAAATGATCAAAATAAAAGAAGCATAAAGGCTGAAATATGTTAGCTGTTTTGAGGTAACTCTAGAATGTCATATCAAAGTTGACCGCACAGATTCCTGATTTTACACAGTGTGGATTGTTCTGTCCTGTTGAATGATATTGCGGTTTTGTCCCCTTATGACCTTGTGTCCTTAGGCAAGGCTGTGTTGAGATTTAAGAAGAATTTCTGTTAGCTGAAAAAAATCAAATGGTCTTGGCTGTGTGTCTTTGTGTAATGGTAACATAATTTTTCCATGTCGTTATTATTTCTAGGTAAATTAATCACCGTAGTTACAATGAGACATTAATACCCAAATTAACACGGTATTTGATGTATTTTGGGTATTTCTGTGATTGCTTGCGCACAGGTGTCATTTCTCATGGGGAAAATCTGTATGTCACAAAAAAGTGCAGCCCCTCCCGTTCCAAATCAGCTTTCAGCTACAATTAAAAAGCGACGATGGATGAGTTTCTTACTTTCTATGTCTTGCATGATATGCTTATTTCTATTATTTCATAGGATTGTTTTGCTCTAAGCTGCAGTTTTCTTGAAATGAGGTACTTCAGAGCTCGGCCACCCAGGTTAGGATCTGTCTGCTGAGAGAAAAATCTGCATTATGTTTTATTGCTTTGTTCTGTCATGAAATAAGGTGTTATTCTGCAATGTTTCTTTAATTTTAACTGTGTACCTCTTAGCAGCATCTTAGCCAACCTATAAAGATTTCTGAAATGTGAGGCAGTTACAAGGGTAATTAGAAAAACAAAATAGATTTCACATGAAATGTGAATTGTATTTTAGTTTCTTTTTTTTATAAGGACATGCCATAAAGAGTAATCTCTTCGCAGATTGACTGGTAAAGCCAGACAGTAAAATTTTATTCCAAAGCCTCCATGATGTTTATTAAACTACGCTGAAGGTCCCATTGCGCTGCTTTGTCGCTTCTGATGCCGTAGGTGACTTCAGAGGAAGAATTAGTTTGTGCATGCAGTGTGCATCTTGTCTACCTCTTATGTCTGATGTTAACTGGATGCATGTGTGTGGATGTGTAAATTGGGTTGGAATGCTGTGTCCTGCCAAACCCCCAGTCCAGACACCCCCTGGAGATAAGTGAGATAGAGCAGGGGATGTCTCGAACATCACTGCCCCAAGACTGGCACACTCAAGGTCCCTCACTACATCTGCTCTCTTCTCCTCTCCTTCCCTCTCTTCATCTCTTCTCTTCACTTCATAAGGTTTTAGAGATTGTCTTTGAGCTCTGTATGCCTCTGTCTCTTTATGACCTCTCAGTTCTCATATGCTGAATATAATGCCTCATTTAGGTCAAGACCTAAAGTTGACTTCTTTAGCATAGGACTGTTTGCTTTTTAATACAACTCTGACATAGTCTTTGTATATAGCACTTTAATTAGCTATATTTATGCATTTTTATATATGATGTATTTATTACAAATTTGTTAAACTATAAGCTTTAAAATATGATTACATTACAATCAATACAAATTAAATTGTAAAAAGTAAAGTATACTTATTAAGATAAGAGCTATTTATGAAAGCTTCTAGTAAACCTGCTTCATAACAGCCTGCTAGGAAAGTTGCAAACATTGGCTGCAGGTTTGCTCTCTTCTAGAGGCATTCAAAGATTATTCAGACTTTCTAACCCGTCTGAACACCCCGTCTTTAATCTTCAACCTTATTTATTTGTGAGAACACCTAATGCAAAACATGGTGAGTTAGCTTTGCAGTAGTCTTTCACTCAATAAGGCTTAATCATTCCCTTCATTTTAACAATTTCTGATCTGCATCCAAGTTTGTTGCCTTTCAATATAATAAAACTGGATGTCTAATGGGCCTATGAGAAATGTTTTGTTTGGTTGTTAACTAATGTAGTATTTTTCCCCTATTGAGAGTCCAAGGCCTTAAACTCAATTTCTTTATATTGAAAGCAGGCAGATAACTGCTCATTTCTTGCTTGCCAGTCAGCAGCCAACCTAAATATCTTTAGAAGCTTTGAAATAACTGTGATGTTTGGAATGAAGGAGACTTCCTTATTTTGCCATGTGCCCCACTCCCCAAGAAATAGCAAAGTTATTTGAATATGGTTAGGCTGTTAGGCAGTGGAAGTATTTTTGAAATGAAAGAGTATTTTGTACCATATTTATATCATGTTATAATGTATTTATAGCAATACTGTCACTTTTACTTTCTTAAGCCTTTAATTTACACTTAAAATCACACTTTTTTGGCTGATTTTGGGTTTAGACAACATCAAGCAAATGAGAGCTTCCAGCAGAACACAGGTGGAACACAGGTGCTCTGTATGTGGTTAATCGGCATTTTCAATTTGGGCTTTGAATGGAGGGCTTTAGTATGTGTTATAAAGACCTTATGTTGTCAGGTGTATAAAGTCTTACCAGTAATACTATATTCAAGAGACTTGTCTACACAGGAGGTAGTGGGTACAGGTTGATGGTCCATTTACCATCGAGGTCAATGATTCACAAATTGTGTTATTCGGGTTGTTAAAATGCAGTGCTGCCAGTTCAATATATATTTCAAAACAAAAGAGTGTAAGAAAGTTAATGTTTCCATTTTCAGTTTGAAAACTTGCATTATACAAATGTTTTTTTGTGAATTTCCCAAAGTGATGTTAGGTGTCTAAGGTGTGTTAGAAGTTCATAATCTGTATGCACATGAAGTATCATGCTTTGTTATATTACATAATTCAGCCCTCATTTTCTTCCATAAATTACTTATTGCATGTTTGAGCAAACCTCAATCCCAGGGCTGCCCAATGCTTAACTAAACTTTCAGACATTAGCACACTTCCATTAAGGATTAACAGTGTACTGACATGTCAATGCATATATTTGCTTATGTAAGCATAGTGGTTTGAGTGACTGTCTGCTTTGCATGTCTTTTGTTATTGTGTTAAATAGAACATTTCTGTTTCCTCTCCCCTGAGTCTTTTGAGGGTCTTGTTAACTGTTGAGGTGATACAGTGTGTGTTTCAGCAGCAGTGCGAGTGTGTGATCAGATTCTTGCTTCTATTTGCTGACCAAGCTATTTTAAACTAATGTAAGGAAGTTGATTTTCCATACATGCACAGATTTTTGCCCATAATCTCTAATGTACATCGCTGTGCAAAATTCTTAGCTGTTCCACATGGATAGATACATTGCTGTCATTCTGGCCTTACAAAAAAAAAAATTGTGTTGTCCATGCCTGACAAATTCAGAATTTAACTATGTTGTATAATATTTGTTTTCCCCTGGGCCAATAGGAAAAATCCAAAATACCTCTGGCTTGTCCTATATAGTTTAGGAGATGCACTTTTTTTTTTTTTTTCCTCCGTTCACAAAAATGTCTCTTTGTATCTTTGCAAAGGTAACACTTACATTACCTTTTTTTTTTTTTTTTTTTTTCTTTCATTTCATTCATACATTTTTATCTTTTTTTAAAATCATGTACCCAAGTTAAGGTAAAAATTCCAAACCATCTGTCCCCACTAATGAATGAATTAATGACCCATGAAGCAAAACTAGTCTCAAAAATTGTTTAGTGATGACAGAATCAAGCTTTTGAAATAACCACGTTAGCTCTCTGACCTACAGCCCACTGAAAGCCTATATAATGTTTTTACAAGGCGATTCCAAAAGGTCCAAATGCACTTAAGATCCTAAATAAGCTCAATAGTAGAATGGTCTCAGATTGCTTGCTTGCTCTGTTTTCCTGTGTATTATATGCATTATAGCCGAAGACACATCTGTTCAAGTCGCAGACAGGTTGCACATAGTAGTAAATGCCAAGCTGCTTAAAGTAGGCAAGTTAAAAAAAAAAAAAAAAAAACACATTTCAATTAAGAAAAAACAAAAAAAAACTAAATTTTACAAATTTTACTTATGGTTATGGTTACAATCCTGTCATTTTTGAATGAGATTCAGTTAATTCCACATAAACACACATACAGTATCTCAAAACCCCTTAATGCCATCTTTACAGAGGGTAGCAAAACTCATTGCCCTGATAAATAGTTTTAAGCAATGTTAAGACTGCTCCACAATGTTGTACATGCAGATGCTCACACCCTTCCCCTAGAAAGGAAAGTCCCAATGATACAGGATATGAACACCCCTCTCGTCCATACATTTGGCCTGGGACGGTATTACACACGCAACAAAATCGCTCTTCCTGAAAATTTTCCAGGATCATCATGTCAGGCGCTGTGTATTAGCTCATGCGTCGTGCATACCCTGCAGTGTATTAGATCTCTTGGAGGAAGGAGGGAATGGGGCCAAATGGCTACAATATAGTTTCATGTGAGCAGTTAAAATAAATAAATAAATAAATGCACCTCGACTAATGGTTTTAATAAAACTTCCTTGCTAGTGGAATTCTCTAAAGGAATGCAAGATCAAAGGCATTGGGTTACAGCGTCTCCGGAGAGGACTTTTCTTATTTCCTCTCTGCAGTCTCCTCCTGCACAGATTTGCACTGATAATTTGTCATAAATGATCACCTTTTAAAAGCCTGCTGCCTTTGCATAGAGCGAGGGCAAGAGTGTATATATGTCCCATTTCAGGGTGCAGCTCATTTTTGAGAATAGTGTGTTCGCATTGAATGGGACCAGATGTAATCCTCTTGTTTCACAGTTTGTGGAGGATTTAGGAAGAAAGCAAAGCATTTATATAAACTGATACAATATAAACTTGTATTACATAAAGCACATGAAATGCATTAGGCTTTGCCTTTTTCCCCTCACTATATGTTAGTGTATCTTGAGCCTCTGTGTCTGTTGAATGTTAGCCTGTGAGAAGGTAATAAGTTAGTTTCTTTGTACATATCCCTGTTCACTTTACATGTGACAATAAATCTTCTTGAATCTTGAGTCTTATCTTAATCTCCCTTTCTCTCTTTTCTCATTTCAAAGCCAATGCTATGTACATGGGAAGTCAAGAAATGAGACTGGTTCTAGAACGAGACAACTCGACTATACATCAACACCTTCACAAGGTAACTGTTCATCAGGATTTCGACAATAATG
Organism: Hepsetus odoe; assembly: GCA_017165825.1. Classification (NCBI taxonomy): domain Eukaryota; kingdom Metazoa; phylum Chordata; class Actinopteri; order Characiformes; family Hepsetidae; genus Hepsetus; species Hepsetus odoe. The sequence goes on along the minus strand of CM029374.1, from coordinate 12,453,667 downwards.
TGTATTGTGCATATGAGTCTGAATTTCTGACAAACACATTAGGCATCCTTCCGAAAGTGGGATGAAGACTGACAAAATTGCTTATGTATCTTATTAATTTTGTAGCGTGTAGCAGGAGAGCCTATTTGTAATATATTTTTAAGAGCAGCTGCTCTGAAACGTTAAAGACAACAGCCCTTACAGATTTACTGTCTGTTTTTTTATATAAATTGTGACACATACAGCACCTTTCAGCCATATAAAGAAACAACCCCGAGTATTCACAACAGAGACCCCAAACGGGCACCTGTAGCTTGCTTCAGGCATGGACCAGCAATTAGTTGTGTACACAGAGTGTGGCAGAATACTTAGGAAAATATGTGCTGGGTGATTCTGAATACACTGAATATAGTATATTTGATATACATACTTGGGAATTATTTCAGAATGCACAAAAAAATCTCTGCTGTTGTAATTTTCAGGTTCTTCAAACTCTGTCAGTGTTACTGGTTTCCAATTTTGTGTTCATGTTTCATGAAAGAATCACTCACTATTTGTATGAAGTTCTAAAAATCTTAACATGTCTCTCATCACCTGCATCAATGCACTGCTTCTCCCACAATCCCGAACAAGAATGCCATCAGTCTCATGAACTCAGCAGACATGAGACACTGCTGAACATCCACTACCTTGTGTAATTAAATAGAATTTGGATAATGCGTATTAATAATGTAGTACTGTTTACTGCAGGGGTGTCGAACTCAAGTCCTGGAGGGTCGGAGTTCACCACAGTTTGATAGTTTCCCTCCTTAAACACACTCACTACACCCACCACTAAGTGTGTACCAGGTGTATTTAAGGAGGGAAATCACAGAATTGTGCTGAACTCCGGCCCTCCAGGACTGGAGTTGGACACCCCTGGTTTACTGTACAGCATTCCACTTTTACTTAATATAGTACATGAATATAATCCGTTTTTAATTTAAACTGTTCTTCATAAAAGTAAATGTGACTTGAAAGTGGTTTTCACTGAGGTATCATAATCCCTGTACGTTACAAGCATGTCCATTATTAAAAAGGATGTTCAGTTGAACATAACATTTCGTTGAACCACATTGAAAGATGTTCTCTGCATTTAACCCCTACACACACTGTGCAGCAGGGGGCAACTATGTCCAGCGCCTGGGGGACAGTGATGGGGACGGTACCTTGTTCAAGGATACCTCAGGGCAACGTGCTTATTTGTTTGTGGGCCTGGTCAATACTTAAATCCCAAATCACACCTCAGTAAAACTGAACTAATTGGCATTTGGGTCATAGCCTTGCTGTCTTCACACCACTTTTAAGGGGAATATACATAGCCCTGGTAGAGTGCTATTAGTTTACTGGAGGTGAAAAGAGTCGCTTTTCCATGCCTTCCCAAAGGCAGAGAAGACCTCAGTTGATCGTCTAGAACCCAGGGCTCACTAAGATGCAGGCAGAATAGCTCAGAGACTGCAAAGCCAGAGCAAACTCTCAGTGTGCGGAGACCTATGATCTCTGGGGGCAAGAAAAACGCAGTATATCTGTGTGTGTGTTCAGTGCATTGCTCTGATGCTAACCAGAGGCTGCATGCATGCAGAGTGGTGGGATGTGGCTGGCTGGGATGTTGATGACTGGTGGACTTTATCTGTCATCAGTTAAAAAGGTGATATCATCGCCGCGCTCACTCTGCTTCTCATATTCATCACATACCTTAACCCCTAGTGTCACAAGACATACAGCACCATCCGGCAATGCTCTTTTGAAAAGACCCGGCCTAAAGACAACACCAGATAGTGACAGCAGCAGTGATAGTCGGGTGAAAATTTCAAGGTATCATTTTGCTCCTACTGCAAATACAAATTAGCCAGCCATGACATGTTTGGTGTACGAAGTTTACTTTCTTAGCTTTAGCAATGAAGGTAATGTAACTGGTGTAAACGAGTGAATGTTCTGTGTTCAATGTGTAGTAGACTTGATAATGTGGTTTTTGATGCTTTGACACATTTTCTATAAAGATTTACAAAATGTGATGAATAGCTAAATATTCACTTGAGTCATATAAAAACTGACACACTTTTTTTTTTTTTTTTGTCTTGAAGGAAAGGCATATAGTTGTAAAATCAGGCTCAAAGTGTTTTTAGTGAAAGTTAAAATGGGTCTCACCCACGGAGATCGCATGGCAAAGCCTAGCATCTTCTTTGTTCTGTAGCTAAACTGTCAGATGTGTGCATGTGTGTCTTCGCTTTGCTTTCTTGTGCTTTGTTGTAGTCTGGGTGGTTGAAACTACTAAAGGCTTGCTTGCCAGCAACCTTGCCAGAGTAATTCTTTTTTAAAAGATCTGGAGGTGAAGACAGGAGGTCATATGTTTGAACCCCTTTTTCAGTCTTTAACCACATGCATCTGACTCCTTTATTAGATTTACAGGCTGTGGGGAAATCGATCAGGCAGACAGATGTAGAAGCTATCATGATTAACTGGTACGGTCAGCAAAGGCCAAACATTATGCAATTCATCAGTGAAATAATGTGAAGCAGTTGACAAGTAAATGTGATCTTTCTATTGTGTACAGGACTAGAAAGCTTTGCAATAAATAGCCTTCAGCAGTCAGTAGGGGAGTTCTTTTCCCTTTTCTCCTAAGTGATGTTGGCACTGTTAGGCTGCCTAACCGTGGGAAATGCTCATCATTTATCCATTAGGGCTTCCAAGGGGAGATGGACGGCATCAAATTTTTATTGTCATTCTTTCCTGTACTCTCACTATTTCTTAAGATATCATATTGTTTTGCATGTGGTTTTTCCAAAAATTCTCAGCCTGGATTTGCCTCATGTTTGTGTGTGGGTTTTACGACTGTGTCTGCCTTTAGTCTATTTTTATTTGTTTGTTTGTATTGTTTATGGCATGTTGTGTTTTGGTGATAAAAATGTGTTTAATCAGCTCAGTTCTGTCAGCTTGTTTTTCACCGCTGCCCTTTATTAAAGGCTCTCTTAGTTTGGATGCATCTCAATGTATAGTTTGATGCTTCCTTGTTCTGAACAGAATTTGACCCATCAAAATTGTATTAACAAAATAATCTGTAGTATTTGCTGATGTATAAATTGTAAGATGAATCACTGAAGTTAAATGTTTTGCGGAATATAAAATTGTTGATTTCTATATCAGTGATCTAAATGCGTTTCAAACATATTCAGTTATTTTGAGTCAACTAATAAAAATGTCAAAAATAAAAATCAAAAATGAAATCTGGCTAGCAGGAAAGGGTTTATTGAAAAACAGAAATAACATTTTATTTCTACCCAAGGTTCTATCAAGTGTTTACTAAGATCAGAATATGATGTAATGGCATGCTGTGCTGTAATACTTCACACAAGGTTTTTCTTTCTATAGGCATAGCTATAGGTTCTGTAGATATATATTTTTTTTCTTTTTTAAAAAAATGTATACATTTTGGGGGTACAATGCTGCTGTATTTACTAAAGCAACTATAGGTCTGCAACACCTATTCATTATTTTTATGGATCAGAAATCTTGCGTATAAAACTCTTTAACTAAAACAATGCTGGGTTTTTTTCCCCTTTTCATCAGCTTATTTTTTACTACGGAGCCACAGACCACTGGTGTCCTTTGCAGTACTACTATGATATACGAAGAGACTTCCCAGAAGGAGACATCCGTCTGTGTGAAAGAGGCATCCGCCATGCTTTTGTCCTGGATTCAGGAGAGGAAATGGCCAGCATGACTGCAGAGTGGATCCATGATGACTTCAGGAGACTGTTTAATTGCTAGTGCCAACATTAGGGAACAAACTGACCTGAGTGGGCTCTGTCTTCTGATTTACGGGATTGAGTTTACCATATAGACCTTTCTTGGACCTTTATAAAGTATTTAATTGAGGTACTGTAACTGAAATACTGAAGTGGAAATCAGCAATAACTTATTTTTGTTATTTATATAATAACAGTATTGCGGGGCTTTGAGTTGGCAAAAGAAGGCAAATATCACTAAACGCAAACCATTGTTTGATTTATATAAAAACTACAGTCAGGGATTTTTAAAGCTATTTTAGTTTGCATTAAATGTATGCCACATTCCTATGGATTTTTAGAGCCAAATGGAACTGTTCTGTATTATACGTATTGGAGTTAAAACAACTATTATAAGAATAAGTGAGAAGCTCCTAGCTTTTAAATTTGGTTATATCACTAAATGATTCTTGCAAAGTTCTCTGATGAAGTTCAAGATGGAAGCATGCTCTTTCCTCTCCAGTTGAGAAACTGAAGGAACAGTGTTATGTCACTTCTAGATTCCCTGATATATTCAACAGAAAATAGATGCACAGAAGAATGTAAGGATTAATATTCTTATTCATTATTACTGGCATGGCTTTGGTGCTTATTTGTTCTCAATTCTATGCAAATGACCATTGTTGTTAATTTATACTCTGTAATATTTTCATCAGTAGTAAATATGTAATCTTCAAACCATTGTTTTCTGTTCTAACCATTAATGCATTCCCATCAAAGCATCGTCGATCCAAAAAGCTGTATGGAAATCCTTCAAATTTTATTTTTGGTTGACCCAAATTGTCCCTGTTTAGAGTTGTTAGTTACATAATCCGAAGTGTAGAAATTTTTTTCACTCATATGTTTTCAATTTCAAATGAAAATTTAGACCCTAAGAACTTCTTAAATGGGATTTGATTCATTCCTGGTCTGAAATGGCACTTTTTTGTAAAGGAAAGAAACCAGAATAAATGTATACTGGCAGAAGTCAAATATGGCAGACCCAATGACAGCGGCAGTGTTCTGGTGCCTTTCGGAACCGCAGAATTATGAATTTTTATGGCTTCCAGACATGCTAGAGTGCAGTGAATACACATTCTGTGTGTTTGCAGCAGTTGCCCTATGAATGGCCCTCAACATTAGGCCTGTCACTCTGAATTGATTGGTTTTATTTCCCAGACAGCACACAGAAACTCTGGAATAGTGGTTTACCTGAAAAGCTGCTATTCTCTTAGACTGAGAATCATGTGAATTTTGTGGGCCCCCACTTGGCTGCTGAACCATCCCATGAGATTCTTTTATGGTGAACGGAGGAGCCAATAGAGGGCCCTGCTATAAGAAAAATCTTCCAGAAGGTTCACAGTCCCCTCACATGGTTTTCACTGCTTGATCATACAAGCATCTTCCAAGCTATTCACAAGAGCCCACAACTGATGTCCATCAGTGTGGTTCCACAAAACATTGCATTATTAACAAACATTGCAAATCTCAGTGTTTTGTTCTATGTCTGGTGTCCTTTGGATCACAACACTGACAGCTCATAAACCAGAGCTTACACTGTACCAGGGTTTTATAACTAATTGCAGATCCTCATCAGGTCCCTTTTCTACATCATATGTTCATATGTATCTTTTAGTAGTTAATTTATTCACAATTCATCCTCAGTTCCAGGATTTCCTTATGCCGGCACACTAATGATCAATATCTTGTGTTGTTGAAAAGCTGAACAAATGTTGAGTAAAATATCTCCAGCTGATCTGCTCCTCCGGATGTCTCAGCGGAAAGACTTGCCATGTAAACCAAGGCCTCTTTAATCTCTCTCTTCTGCATCTTCAGAAAAGAATGACAAAGCCCCTTAATTTGCTTACCCTTGATTCAAACCAGGAGGCAAGGCAAGTTCATTGAAGGAAATGGAGTAATCCCACCCGGGTGGATTGAATTGTGGCAAAGCAAACAAGCTTTACTGTTTTACGTTTAGAAAGTGGTTTGGGTTTTTTTCGTGGTGATGAAGAATGTTCCAGATATATACAGGATTTTTCCTGCCAAATATCATCTGCAACGGATCATATTTGTTCCACTGTTCCTCGTTATGTTTTGTTTTGACATTGTAATAGTTGCTCTTTGTTCACCCTCCTCTTTCAGTTTTTGTACCCATGCTGCATATTGTCTGATTTGCCCTGATCAAGAGGAGACCACAATAGAATAGTGGAGAATTTTTCTCAGAATGTATGGGCCTTCTCAGTTTCTTCCCAGGTTGATGTTCTGGTAACACCTTCAAATTTGTGTCCTGTCTTCAGAAGTTTCTGAGAGGCCAGGCAGCATCCATCAGGATTGAGGTAGAGATGTTCTTAACAATATGTTTGAAATATGATTTTTAAAATTTAATGTGTACTCCATTAATCATCCATCGCGAACGTGCACACATAAATGCACAAAGTTAATCTGAAAAGCAGAACGAAGGTAGTGTCAGTGCTAGTGTGTGCATATCTGATCCTAGAACAGCCTCAATTAGATTTATTGATGATATATTTATTGATTGATTCTATTAAAAATGTACTTTACAGTTTACAAGTTAACTACATCATCTGAGAAAAAGTGGAAAGTTTTGGACTGGCAAAGTTAATCACCAGTCTTAATTGAACATTCAGTTGATCTTCTGAAGAGAAATAATTAGAAATACTAAGAATGAACATCAACTGAATGATGCTGTGGGAAAAGCTTGAAAGATCGTTTCCAAAGAAAAAAACAGCAATTACGTGAAGTCAATGGATCAGAGGTTGAATGCATTAATTCCAAGCAAGTACATTTATGGCATTTAGCAGACGCTCTTATCCAGAGCGACTTACATGTCCTAATTACAGGGACAGTCCCCCTGGAGCAATTCAGGATTAAGGGTCTTGCTCAGGGACACAGTGGTGGTAGTGCTTGGGATTCGAACCTGGGACCTCTTGAGCCATTGGTCCATAGGCAAGTATCCTACCACTAGACCACCACCTTACCTTGATTTGCTTTAAAACATCGTTCTAAAGCCTTTGCTGTGAAAACAAATGAACTGGCCTTCGTACCCACAGCAGAAGGTTGTGAATGGTTTACTCGGTTTACTCGATTTCAAGTGTTTTTGAAATAAAATTAGTTATCAGTTACTATATTATCAAAGGTTGCAGTAATTATCTATTTAAAGTGATTTATTGTCAAGATATCTGCCTCAAAATTTCATGTCTTTATATAACATCATTAAACTGTTGTTTTTTTAAATTGCAGTACTTGCCTCAGTATCTTAGTCATGCATGGGACCCACTCAGATTAGAGCTTCAAATTCGAAATAGACAGTTGTTTACAAAAGATGCTGCAAAAGAGTTTACAAGATATAGCTTATATGTAATGGAAACTGTAGTTACAGATACCACTTCATCAGAATATTCAATATTTTTGTCTGATCATGTCAAACATGCACAACTTGCAAGGAGGAGGCTTCCAATAGTTTCAAATGCTGCGTGCAGTGTAGACCCAACATGTAAGACAACAGTGTTTTAGTATCAATTATCTTGTAACAGCAAACAAATCAAAAACAGGTTTTTACAGACGTCGTAAACTTTTGAATGAGTCGTCTCTTTTACTACTTCAAAAACACTAAACGTATCACAATAAAAATGACTTACAATTCATGGCTTTGCTCACTCTTGCATCACAGCCCTCTGTGGATACACACTTCGTGCGAGGGAATGAAGTCAACAATTTTTAAAAACTTCCAAAGGGACTCCTTACGCACACACAAACACACATGCATTAAAGGACTATGCATAAACACAAAAAATAAAAATAAAAAATACTTTTCATGGCTTCGACATACAGTTCTGGCAAAAATTATTTTGGTTCTTCTATAGCATCACTCCAAAGAACCCTTTTTTGGCCTCCACATTTAAGAGTGTAGAGCCTTTCATAAAGCTGATGGATTATGGAGCCTATAATACAGCATGACTTTTTTTTTTTGCCAGTGCTGGACATTACCCTCCCCTCCCTCAAGTAACTGGAATTCAGAATCACCTGGAAACTTCCTGAATACTTTGCTGGCAAAAAAACGAGACAAAACACAAACCCAATAATGATTCCGGAATCGTGGGTTGAGACAGACAGTCACTAAGGGTTCACTTTCATATGGAAGTCTGGGAAAACATATTAGCCACAAGAGCCAAGTTTTTATCAATAAAAGTATTTTTCTTTATTAAATCATCTGTACAAAAATGACAAGGTGATGAAAAGGGAGAAATAAAAAAAAGGATACAATGTGTGCTTAATTTTGCTTTTGAAATTTATATAGACATACATTTTTTTACAAATACTACTAAATAATATTTCCAAAAAAACAATACATTGCTGTTAAAAGATAATTTACAAATGAATTATGTACACTCCTTTATATTTTATACACACACGCACGCACGTACGCACACAATCATACCCAAAAATACACATGCACACAGTGCAATGTCAATGTTCCATTATTCCTGTAGTTAAGGCAGTTGCAGACAGTCATTACAAAAGACAGTGACTATGTTACAGGTTTTTTGGTTTTTGTAGAATCACTTCATTCCCTCAAATATTTATACAAAAGCCTCTAATTCAGAAGGCATGTAAGAAAATTAAAGGCAACAAATGTAATTAATTAAGGCCATCATGTTAAATCTGTGTACATTCCTGTTTTTTTTTAATGAGAACAATTTTTTTTATAAGAACAAACCTTAGTATGAAAACTTTGTGACTATACCTTTAAAAAAAAATTTAGTTAGTTTTACATTATATTAAAATGCCAGGTTTTCTTTACACTGTGTAAACATTGACTAAGGAACTGATAGTAATTGCCCAAAATGTACTACTATAAAATCCTGTTTACGTATATTAACATATTTTTTCACTAATCTATAACCAGAGGGAACACCCATAAGGCTGCATGACGTCTGTATAAGCTATTTATGACAGTTGGCATGAAGTGACACTTTTCAGAATAAACCTTTAAAAATGCCTATTTAGGTTTCTGTCTCAACGAAAGCTTTTGTAGATTCTTCATATAGCCTCATGAACACTACCCAAGCAGAGAGTTAACCTTTTTTCTTTTTTTTTTTTATCTTTTTTATCTTTATCTTTTTATCTTTATCTTTTGCCAAATGAGGCTTTTCCTCCAAACAATACTTTTTTTCACTTTTTACCATTCCATTTCACATTTGAGACATAATGCAAAGTGAAAAGGGTATGATGACGTGAACCACATGCTGTTGGATCCCTATTTGGTGATCTTCATGTAATAATTCTACATATCCAGAAAAGCTGCCAAACGTCTCTGCTGACACTTTATGATGCTGCAGGGTTTCCACTGCTATCAGAAAGCAATGCCAGTCTTCTGGAATAAAAGTCTGTAAGATACTTCTTCTAACATTCATTTTAGAAATTGATTGTTAACCCAGCCTATGTAGGTTCAGTATTGAATAAATGCTTGTTTGCAAATCTACAGCACATCCTGATAAATTGTACTAAATGTACTAAAGATTTATTTATTTTTTTTTTTTTTACTGTAAAAGAATGAAGAAAATTTTTATTGCAAATTTTTGCCAACAGATTCATGGCACATTACTGTGAGGGTCATCAGTCATTTTTAAAAAATGGATAATTTCATTTTAATGAAATAATCCTGACAGCTAGGTATTATACATGTAAATAATTCTGAAAGTACAACCCCAACAATAATGCCAAACCCTACAGGTTTCGCCAACACCAACCCATTCAGTGATTTTCACCAACTTTGCTCCAATTTTTTGTTTGTTTTTTAATCTGTCCATTTAACAATAAGAAACTGTCCAATCACTGTTTACGCAAACACCTCCTCGTCATGCCAAGAAGGATAATTTAATACCTGAGTGTTGTAAAATATACCCAAAGTATTAGTGTTCAGCTGTACTGTGTAAGTGAGAAAACCTTCACATGTCTTGTTTCTTATGGTAACAGTGGGAGAATTTCGACTGCAAGAGAAAGCAAGGTGTGCCAAGCATGGAAAGTGTACAAGAGAAGAACCAAATAGTAGAGGCCAGATAGTAAGTGTACTGGTGTAGAAAAATGATAAAGAGTGTCTTTTCTTATCCTGTGCATATCTTATCTTTCCAGATATAAGATGGGACAAGGTTCAGGTTAATGTCCCAAACTGCCAGAGTGTGGTTAAAAAGAAAAGGTGAAATGTGATGCCTGTATATTCGTTGTCATGATCAATGCTGTTAAAAATGCCTCTGGGGCAAAATATTCGTGCTTGAAATATATTTATAGTAGTTTACAGATTATAAGAGATTAGATTATATCCATGTTCATGCCCCCAGGCTTAACAAAGCCAATGGCAACCAAAATAAATAGAGACAGCAAAAGAGTGTGAGCGGAGCATGGCCGAGCTAATGGCTATCACGTTGTTGTTCCACTGTCTGTCCCGGAATGTGAATCCTGACAAAAAATGTGCAAATTTAGCCACTTTTGTCTTAATTCACAGAGAAAGTTCAACCAAGAAAAGACCATATCTGGTATTTACTGTAGATCTACTTTGTGTTAGCTTTTAAGTCAAGAATATGAATAAACAGTAGGCTGTCATATAGACTCTGACACACATAACATGAACATCTAAGCAGAGAAGACTACAGCATTCAGAGCCACCGCACTAAAATCAGATCCACTCTTCACCTTCCATCAATAATTTCAACAGCCCAGTCTCTGAGCATTTACACAATGTTCTCTCATCCCAAATGTTTTGATCAGTAAGACATGCTAGATGTTTACAGTTTGCTTCTTTAACCCTCTGCCGGAGCTAAAAAGCTAATGTTGCAAACTAATAATAGAAGCTTATTTTAGCATCGCCTAAACTGCAGGGCTAAATTATCATTATTAGAAAACGTCTTGCACGTAAGAAAAACATTATTACACACATGCCTCTAATTGTAATCAACCATTTTTACAGATAATAATGTCATCCAGTGTCAGAAACCAAGAGAAATTTATCAGAGATTTTTTTAAAAGGCCCAAATCCGTTGTGATTTGTAATGGCCATTTTCCAACCACTCTTTATCCTCTAGTGCTAGGTTGGTACTGTCTTACTGCGCCTTAAAGTCTGATGTGAAGGTAAATGAGCCCAGATTGCCTGTCCTTTGTTATGTATTGTTCAAAAAAGTAGTTTATCTAAAAATAATCCTTATTGTGATGGAGTGGGGCTAAACCGCTACAAGTCGAATAGGTGGATGTATGTTAATGTTGGATTTCCTGACAAAATCACAGTAAAGCTTTTTAGCAGCATTGACCTTTTAGCTCCAAATAAACAAGTCTTCATTCACCAGTTACATTTGGGATAAAGGGAAATGTCTTATCTAAAACTACATAAGACATATACCCTTTATTTTTAATTTTTTTAATCAACTGGGTGAAGTTTAAATAAGCTACTTCACCTCTTATTTGCTATTTTGGTTGTTTTTTTGTGTGTGTGTGGATATATAGATATATATATAGATATATATATAGATATATATTGTGAGCATATATATATATATGAGATATTATATATATATATATATATATATATATAGATAGATAGATATTTGGTAGGAAAAACTTTTTCAGCAGATAAAAAGGAAAAACAAATACAAATGGCAAGAGGGCTGTCATACAGAGAAGCTTAGAATGCCAAGAATCATTTTGATTCTGGCTCACAAGCTTCTTTCACAGAGAAAGGTCTGAGGTCGCAGAGTGCAGTGAAATCATCTATCTCTTACACGTTTGGAGGTTATGTATATAACAGCCATTCTCTCATTCTGCAGATGCCAAATGTGGTGTCAACAATGCTTATTTTGCTGTCACAGGCCTTGTGTCCGACTTTTACAACTTAACCGGCTTAAATGAGCAGCCTTTTGAATGAAATGTGAAATGTCTAGCTTGTGCAGACCGCTGAAGTTCGTAACAACGTATGGTTTGTGAGTTTCCTCTCATGGGCCAAATGCTGTCCTATGCTGAGAAAAGGGAAGCGAGATGTCAGCTCTAGGGAGCATCAGATGTGTGTGGGTTATCTTGATATAAAATTCAGAAACCGCCATACTCAATAAATCATCAAATGAGCCTCTTGATTATTAAAACAAGTCAAGCTCCAAATGGAAAAGCACATTGTGTAAGATGAACTTCAGAAATGAGTTAAAACTGCCAACTTTCAGTCAGGCAATGCCGCCTGTGATTAAGGCCATTGGCTTTTCTCTATCTCTCTCTTTCTAACACTTACATTTTTCAGGTCTATGAAGTCTTGTAATTTTTTTATCCCAAACCAAAGCCTGCCATCAAGCAGAACACCTTAGCTCCTTTATGCTTTGGAATCACATGAAATCACTAACAGACATCTTAGCTGAAAACTTTCTCTAACGTTCAATGGTTCAGTTTACTTTATCACAATGCACTGTGATCGCCGGAATTTCTGGCCTTTACTCCTTTTCCGATCAAAGTATTGGGGCATCTGTGAAGATTTTACCTATGAGTGTTCTGCTCCCTGGTCATGCACTGCTTAAAGTCCTTAATGTTCCTCCATTCTCAGAAACAAACACATGCTTATCCATGGTACACTTGTGTAAATAGTTTGAGCCCTTGCGCTACGTTCACATTATGAGGCTTAATGACCATTCTTGCTATGGTAGCACTTACATGTATCTGATCTATTACTACACATGACAATGGCTTAAATCTAAGACAAAAATCTGAATTCAGTGTTCACACTGCTCTGATTTTTTCAGTTCTTTGTCACATTTAAGTAAAACAAAAATGGGCTGTTCCACTTCAACCTTGTAACATGAACGTAGCTTTAAGCGCTATTTGAACTGGATTAGTTCTACCTTGGAAGGCACTCTTACTTAAATTACTATAATCAAGGCTTGTGGTTTTAATCCAGCATTAATCTCAAATGTCCATAGATTTTGGAAATCTGTAAAAAAAAATTCTGGAGTATATTACCTTCTGTAATTTGTTGAAGCCAGAGCTCCGTACGAGTATTCCATTTTGAATCAACATCATGGTAATGAAAAAATAAAGCCTACTAAAAGACGCATCTTGTGCCATGAAATTACTATTAGATATTGTTATTGTTAGAGGTAGTATCACACTTGTCACAAATCAGAGAGTCAATTCCTTTACAAATAAAACTAATCCAGGTCGAATAGTGCTTTTGACTCCTTTCTGTGAGCCTGGCAGTGCTTGCGTTAGGCCTCAAGAGAGGATGCTTTGGGTTCAGAGTCCTGAGGGGCCTCATTGTCCAGCCCCATTCTCACGCTGCTACCTGCAACCACATTGCTCCACCACCATGTCTTCATATTGTTTGTAAACCACGTTGTTGCCCGAGTCGATATAGAGGATGCTGATGGGACTTAACTTGGAGGGCACGCAACAGCTGGGTGGTGTTGACTCTGGGTCCATGGAGTTCATGAGGGTCTGGATGATGGCATGGTTGGTGGGTTCGAGGTGCGAGCGCAAGGGGAAATCACAGGCACCCTCACAGTGGTATGCCTCATAGTCCAGTGGAGCTATGATCCAATCATCCCAGCCAAGCTCCTTAAAGTTCACATGTAGCGGCTTCCGGCTACAACGGGTCCTCCTCCTGTTGCCTCCTCCTCCACCTCCTCCTCCTCCTTTTGTCCCACCCCCACCTCCACCTGCCCCACCTCCCCCAGCCCCTGTTCCACTGGATCGTCCGGTAAGAGCCGTCCTCCTCTTCCGACGCCTCCTGTGATGTCCACTACCCTCAAAGCCCCGATCTAGCACTGGCCCTACAAAGTGACCATTCCTTACAGCCTTTATCTTCTCCCGGATCTCCCTAAACAGATTTTCTTTCCTTCGGGTGCGGGAAAAGGCCACTAGCAAGGCCCTCTCTTGGTTCCGCTGGGCCTTCCCTCCGAGGCCTAGCAATGAGGGGTACACCGCTTCATTTGTTGAATCACAAACTACAGCTACAGTAAAACAAACAAATTTGTTGTTGCCTCGAGCTGTCCTGTGCATTTTGCGGCTGGCCTTCATACTAGCCAGAATGTCAAACACATCCCATGTGGCTGAGGTGGTGTCCATAATGTCTATGGTTCTGGAGGAGAGCAGCAGAGACCGGTCTGTGGATCCAGTACAGGGGCTGCTGTAGAGAAGGAGGCGGTACAGGCTTCCTCCCCATGACAGTAACCTCCCAATGTCAGGTGGTGGCCTCCGTAATATCCTCAGCTCCACCTCCATTAGCTCCTCTGTCCTGGAGAGGCCAGAGAGGTCAAAAATGTAGTGCTGGTGGGACCTGGCGGAGGACTCCTCTGCAAGTATAAAGAGAATAAATACCCATTTAAAATGTTTTATTCAATATTTCTAGTATATTGGGAACAAGAATCTACAAGATGAATAATTCACTTTAGAAGAAAATCTTGCTGAGTTGAACATTTGGAACATTGTTAATTATATATTTGGTAAAAGTACCTTCTTGTCATACAGCGTTCTCAGTCATTTCAAGAACAGCTTAAGCTCCATTTCTCTTCTTAAACACCTTAATTCCTGAATTTTGTTTTTACAGTTTTCCTACTCATTTCTGATGATTACAAACATCCATGATTACAAACTTTTTTGAGAGGGTCTTCAATAATGAGCCAGTGTTAATTTGATTTTATAGGCGCTTATGAGAGCCAGCTGTCCGGGGGTAGAAAATCTTGCATTCCTCACCCTGTTGTGAGCAGTCTACCGCATGGTCTTTTTTTGTTGAAAATGCCATACAGACACTGTCAGCTCCTCTCCTCGATGAGAATAACATTCAGGGGCCTGAAATGGTTTCTCCAAACATGAGGCATGCAGCAGCGGCCCAGGCCAGGTGGAGAGTGTTTGGCTGACCCAACGGTCTGCCTCGGCCCTTGGCAAAATCTGCTAATTATGCTGATTGAGTGAGAATAGGGCTTGGCACGACGCTCCAAAAGCACACAGCCTCCAGCAAGCCCTTTCCTTCCCTTCTGCTGCACTCCACCAGAGAGAGGCTGTAAATTTAAGAGGAGTGGTAGGTGGCCTGGGGATGCAATTAGATTTTAGCACTCTAAAATTGTTGAGTGCTTCAAACTACCACTGCCATGAGTACTACAAATGACTTGGACTCTGTTTCCCTGAAGCATGTTAGGATCATTTTAGGAGGAGGACCTTTTACTGGAATATGAGTGATGCTCAGCCTTACAGTGGTCCTGGGTGATAATCACATATTGACTTTCATTTAACATAGCAATGGTTTTCTTTAATTCACCATTGTCCATAGAGTTAACAATGCCATCGGTGTCCATTAACTGGAATGCCACAACAGTAATTAACGAATACCATATTTCCTCTCAATTATCACAGTTGCATTATCAAACTTTTTTGTTTGAATATTATGTCATCTTGTTTTTTGATTTTGCCCATGGTAATGTCCATTAGTACTTTGCAAAACTTTTGGGGACAAGCTCACTTCTCTGGTAGAATCAGACATTTCTGGATCAACATATATCAAAACAGATGATTAAACAGCAGTTTCTTTCACTTTCTGAGAAGGGCTTTGTCCCAATCCCACATCACGCAATGCAATCCGTGACTGAAGCAAAGCAGGAGAGAGCTTCACTAAGAAGGACCAGATCCAGAAGTCAGAATAAAACAAGCTTCAATGTCGACATCTTGACATCCTGCACAAGCATAGAAGTCGGAGTTCCACGCAACCTGAGACGCAGGCAGTGGTTTCATGCTTAAAAGATGAAGGAGATTCTTCTAAAACAAGTGGTCTGCACGAGAACCCAAGGCCTAATCTGGCCATATCGTGTTGACTGCATATCACGAGACAGAACTAAGAATAAAGGGTAATTGCAAACAGTTAAGCATCTGCTGCTTGGGTTGGCCACACAGTCTGGGACAGGGACAGGGTATCCAGGGAGAGCTGACTCCTCTCTCACGTCTGGACAAAGAGCTGCCGAAATAAAGGTGAACAGAGGGAGGGGGCAAAGCATCCTCTTCTAGAGCTAATATCCGCTTGCCAGACCAAACAATGACATAACCTAAAAAATGACCTGAAGAGACAGTCTGGGAATTAGCTTTCATTCTAGTCTCCCCCACACTTTTCTGCAGGTCTGCTTCTTGTGGTCAAATTGTTTCACAGAGAAAGAAGGCTTGGGAACTATTGGCTGGTGATACATATGACATTACAGCATCTGAAAGCTTTCCAATCACCTCTGAGAAAGGAACGGCTCATTAAGTGAACAGCATCCATTTCTTTTTAACCCACTCATTTAATTTCATAAGTGCTTTAATCATATCAGCAAAGGCCTTCCTATTCTTTTGCTCTGTTTCTGTTTTAAATACACCAGACCTATGAGACAACAGGCTCTGCACAGCAGGGATTTAAGCTGTCCATCCCTGTGGCCTCGTCAGGCAAAGGACAGAGCTTCACTTTATTTGCCTACACACTATTCCCAGGTTGCCTTGGGTGAAAAAACGGCACTTTTTTCTGGAACATGAGTTTGGAATCAGCCATTCCTCTCTTTATCAGCAGCACCTGGAGAGGGACTTTCTTTCCAAGCATTTAGCCAAGATGCCAGGAGAGCTTTATTTATCACACATGGTGCAAATTCGACACATTGGACTTCATGTTCCTGATGTGTTATTTGAAGTGGGCCGTTTTTAAAAGCTTTCCCATCTGGAAGCGAACATCTGAATGAAGCAGGCAAGCACTTTTACTCATAAAAATGTCAGGATGGCAGGGAGACAGGACATCTATCTACACCAAAGACTAATGGCTGACTCATTTGCTCAGCCTAACACCACAGAGCAGCAGACTGTAAGCATTCGGATGCGTGCAGTCCTGATGTGCAGAAACTATTCACAAAACAGAGGGCACTTTCCCAACCCTGGAATGACTCTTCCAGTGCTCATTTGTGTCCATCTAGTTGACACCCACATGTTGAACCAGCACTTAAAAGAGTGTTGTATTAAAAAAACTAAATAACAAACAACAAAAAAAACTATATATAAAAGCTATAGTCATAACGTAAACTGGGGATCACAATTCAGCTGTCCCCCCCAAAAAATCAATCCACCAATATTGTCAGATTTGATCCCACGATATTGACTAATGCTCTCCACCATTAAATCAAAAACGGTCAACTCTCTATACGTGCCAATTCCCGAATCAAGTAATTCATACAGATCTTGCTGTCAGTGATCAGACTGATGATCAGACCACATTCACACACATGATCTGGCCCCTCACACATGCCCACCCGACCATCTCCAGGGTCTGACCAGTGACACCCACCTTCCCCCTGCTCTATGAAGCTGGTCACTGTGTTGGCGTGTCTCCTGGAGCGGGCCAGGCTGCCGTTGGAAAGAGTCCTGTACAGGGTCATCATGTAGGACGGAACGTGAACGGTGGTCCCGTTGCGGGGGGGCTGGTCCCGCGCGCGCCGCGCATCCAGCGCCGCAAAGCTGAGCGCGAGGCAGAGGAGGAAGGGAGCGCCGCTCTCCCTGCGCTTCATCCTCACCGCTCTCCTGGAGAAAGATCGGGGGGGAAAAAAGTTGGACGTGCCGCGATGACTTTGGAAACTCCCCCCACTGTGTTTTTTTCCCTCTTTACTCTTTAGATAGTGTTAATATCTAGACTCAAGTTGCGCCGCCGCGCCAGCAGCGCCCCCACAGGCCGAACGAGGGAACCGCAGGTGCACTTCACTGCGTGTTTTGACATACAGCTGTTTTCCGCCCAAACAGCTGCAGTGCGCGCGGGGTGGCTGTCGGGGACCAGCCCGTCCTGCTGGAAAGGCTGCGGACTGTCTCTGAGCAGCACGCGGGCACCTTTATGCGCCCAGGAGAACCGGACCAGAAAACGCCGACTCGTATCTGTGCTGATGTTCTGTGCTGAGTAGGGGGGTCGAGAGCGCCCACTAGTGGCGGTTCAACCCAGTCTGTCGGTTAGAGGAGCAAACTGGGCTCAGTGTCTCTCCACAAGATAAAACATACTTCGCTTAGTAAAGCGGGACTTCTCAGATAACTTAAGCCCGAAGGCAAGCCTGAGGTCAAGCCTGTCCAAAGAGTAAACTGCGGGAAAGTTCCTAAAGACAATCCTCAAGCTTAAGTTATCTGGCTAAGTGAGAAAACGTCAAAAAGAAAAAAAACTTATAATAACAACGAAATAAAATCATAATAACAAGAGACTTTCTCGTTTTACATTTTACATCTCATTATAGTGCGATTAACATCTCATAACAACGAGAAACAAGACAGACAGACAGACAGACAGACAGACTGACTGACTGACGAATTGATTGATTGATTGATTGACAGACAGAAAGATAGACAGACAGATAGACAGATAGATGGAAAGATAGATAGACAGACAGACAGATAGATAGATAGATAGATAGATAGATAGATAGATAGATAGATAGATAGATAGATAGATAGATAGATAGACAGATAGGATTAGGACCACAGCTAGTTTGTAGAAGAACATATTTTTCTGTCAGTCCTCACGTGTGTTCAGAGGATGATGTTAAAAATGATACAGTATAATGTTATTGAATTTTTGATGTCGATTATCAGATGGATTGCGTAAAATGGTGAATCAACAGATCATTTAGAGTTAGACCCTCATTACAAACTCATCAGATTAAGAGACCTTTCACCAAGCTGTATGAGATTCAGGCTTGAAAGTGCTAAATTAGGCTAACATTGCCCTCTAGTGGCGAACCGTCGCTACTGTGGCAGGTGGCGGTTATATTTCCCCTGAAGCTCCTAAAGTGATCGCTGAAAGAAGATAAAGTGTTCTTTTATTATAGACGTTATTGTAACACCTCTGGTATATAATTTTCACACTATGTATTGGACAACTGATAAAAATCAACAAAAGGATTTTTCCGATATTGAGAAAAAAAACATTAATTAGTGATGAACTGATTAGAGAAAAAATAATAACCCAAATAAATCTTTGTTTTACACATACTGTGTTTTAATCATGTGTATCTTTATATCTAAGGATCAGTGTCTTCCTTTCTATCTGGCGGTATCACTGATGATGTGATATGCTTTGGATCATAAGCTGTTCCACGCCTTCTCCATACTTTTTTCTTGCCATCATTCTGGTAGAGGTTGATCTGAGAGGTTTCATCTTTTCAAAGAATGTTTTTCCAGAACTGTGCTGGCTTTTTTAGATGTTTTTCAGTTTTTTAAAGTCCAATCTAGCCTTTCTATTCTTGAGGCTTATGAGCGTCTTGCAGTGCACCCTCTGTATTTACTTTCACGCAGTCTTCTCTTAATGGTGGACTTGGATATTGCTACTCCTGCCTCCTGGAGAGTGTTGTTCACTTGGCTGGCTGTTGTGAAGGGGTTTCTCTTCACCATGGAAATGATTCTGCGATCATCCACCACTGTTGTCTTCTGTGGACGTCCAGGTGTTCACCAGAGCTTTCTTTTTGTCTCAGGATGTACCAAACTGTAGATTTTGCCACTCCTAATATTGTAGCAATTTCTCGGATGGGTTTTTTTCTGTTTTCGCAGCTTAAGGATGGCTTGTTTCACCTGCATGGAGCTCCTTTGACCGCATGTTGTCTGTTCACAGCAAAATCTTCCACATGCCAGCATCACACCTCAGATCAACTCCAGGCCTTTTATCTGCTTAATTGATAACGACATAACGAAGGAATTCCCCACACCTGCCCATGAAATAGCCTTTGAGTCCATTGTCCAATTACTTTTGGTCCCTTTATAAAGAGGGTGTCACATGTTAAGGAGATGGAACTCCTAAACCCTTCATCCAGTTTCTATGTGGAGCCCCTCAAATGAAAGCTGAGAGTCTACACATTATGTCCATGCCCATTATATAATTATAATTGGAATATGTTTCAATAAACAGGTACAAAAACAAACCTTGTGTCAGTGTCAAATATATATGGACCAAACTGTACACACCTTGGAGCAGTGATGAGGATGGTACCTTGCTCAAAGGTACCTCAGGGCAATCTATTTGTCTGGGATTCGAATCCATGACCTTTTGATCCTGGGGCCAACTCCCTAGCCACTAGGTCACTGCTGTTAAAAGGTTATTTGGAACAGGGTTGGGCTGTTTGGACTAGTATGGGATGCAGTCTCAGACTAGACAACAAAATTCTCTGAAAGTTACTCAGGATAAAAGCATCCACTAATACCTGATTGCCCTGAAAGTAAATAAAATGTTGGGATAGTAGACATCACAACACCTTGCTCCTCTCACTGCCACTGTAATGAAGTCTGATTAAATTGGTTTCTCTATGATCTACTGTTTCAGATCAAACTACTCTGATGCACTTTGTTGACATGTTTCAGATTATGCAAAAAGTTTGTTTTGTTTTGTGAGATTTCCATGGGTATAATTTTTAACCTGTATCAAATCATCCTTTTGCAGAAAAAAGACCAGATCAGATCAGACACAATGTATATGAAGTACACTGGATTTAATTACTCAGCAGATTTCACAGTTAGCAATTTTACACATCTCACAGGCACTGAAGATTCAGTCACTGATAGAAAATCAAGAAAATAAGTCAGTTACATAAAGTCAATCTGGACTTTAAAAATGGATAAATAATTTTAAAGAAATAACATGGCATTTTTTAATTTTAACACTTACCCAAAATACACCCAATCAGCCTTGATATTACTGGAGTGCCAAGTGGGCTCTTTTAGTTTGCACTAGAGAGACATGACTAGTGTAGACTTGCTAACAATTAATGTAAGATTATGCACAACCAATCATCATTTTGCAAACCACTAGTTACTAATTAAATATTACATACTTGTATTGGAAAATAATCTTCATAAGCCTTGTAAACCTCAAACACTACATGTGTTATTACACACACACACACACACACACAAAAATATATATATATATGTTTCTTTTTTTTAATATAAATATTCACAATTAAAAAAGGCCACTGCCCCCCCAACCCACACCCCAATCACCCACATATCTTCTCATACAAGAGGCAAGCTGCTGTATGTAAACCTAGAGCTGAAAAATAATAAAATGAATAATAAAATGAATTAAAAGTCTACAGAGAGACACAACTCATTCTAATTCCCTGTGCCTCTCAGATTGAGAGGTTCTTGTATTAAATCAGGCACATTGCATGTGTTGCATTTAGACTTTTTCAAGGCAGAACTGTTATTCCCTTTTTTTCATAATGCTGCCGAATGTACTCTGCAATTTTGTTTTCATCATTCAGCTCTTTTTTCCAAACTAAAATGTAACATTTTGGAGCAAAGTGACAACCCAGGATGCTGTAACTAGAAACCAAAATGGCAGAGGCTTCAATGGCTCTTTCGTACTTTCCGCTTTCTAGTATGTAAACAGGGATGAAAATTATCCACACCACCAAGTAGATCAGCATGCTTATTGTTAAAAATCTCCCATTCTTGTACAGATCTGGCAGCCTCTTCCCTTTGTAAGCAAAGATGAAGCAGACGGTGCAAAGGAGTGCAATGTACACCTGTGTGACCACAAACATTAGGGTGGAATTTTCTCTGCATTCAACATGGAGGCCTTCATCATTGGTCTCAGTGCTTGTTTTTGGTGGCCATATCACTAGCCAAAGCACACACATGAGCAACTGCACACTAACACAAATCACCACGACTACACAGGGATTGTTGACACGCTTCAGCCAGTCACCAAGCCTGACTTTAAAGGAGAAACCAACAAAGATCTGCAGGAGATTTGCCAGGATGCAGGAGACACACATGGTGAAGGCTATACTGAAGAGAGGAAGTCCTGCCCTGCATCTGACATCTGTAGGCATCCCCAGGAAGAGGAACACACTAGAGAAGCAAGCCAGAAGAGAAAAGAGAGCAGGGAAGCAAGAGTATCCACCAGCAGCCCTCACAATAGGGGAGCCATGGTGAACAGCAAACAAGACAGTGACAATTAGGGTGAAAATCAAGCCTATGATGGTGAATACAGCCAGGGTAATGCTGAAACCATCTGTCCATGGCAGGAAGTTTTCTATGCATTCTGAATTATTTAAATCTGTGCATTTCACACAATTAATGCCTGTAAATTTAAGAAAACAAGTTAGTTCCCAAAAGATAACACCCCATTCAAATCAACTCTACATGGTTCTGAGCATAAGACACAGGTTAAAGCTATCAGGGTTATCAACTTGTGCTAAGCAGACACCATATTTAGTATATTTAGTAGTAATTTAGATCATTTACTCACCATCATGAGAGAAAAATCCTGGAAGACATTTTATACAGCCCTTGCAGCATGTATAATTTGGGTTTATTATATAAAATTCATATCCTGGCATACATGATTTGGAGCAGTTGAATTGCGTCACCTACAAATACATCACAGGAAACAAACTGGAATATGAATTTATGCTTAACCTTTTTTTTAAGCTGCCAAGGATTGTGATTAATGTGACAAACAAGTATGTGTAAACTCACATTTTCATTCTCTTCACTGGGAAGATAAATTTTATCCTCATATTTCCCGATGGAGGAAATGTTCTGTGGACTTTCAGTTTTCCATTCTAAAATGTCATACCCTGTATTTACTTCTCCACTGTCATTCAGAACAATGGTTTCATTATCCACATAGAAAGTTCCATTTTTGATCATCTCTGTGAGCTGAAAAGAAGGACACAGTATTACAAAAAAAGGATGATTTCTGGTGGAGTAGGAGGTTTTTGGAATAAACATGGAACCCAACACCTAGTGAGTGAGCAAAATATAATTTTAGCCTAAATGATGACATGCATGATGTCTTTGGCTGACCCCGTAGCAAAACCTTTTCTTACAAGTTTCTTACAGAAGTTTTGTAAATCACATACTGTTTACAGACATAAATAACTTGAGAATAATGAGTATAAAGAGATGTTCCTCACTATGTGGAAGTTCTTCAAAAAAGGTTATTCTGGAGTGGGTGTAACACTGGGGTGGTGTGGGTAAGACGTAAACGCTGAGCGAGGAATCGGTGACTGGACTTTATTAACAGAACCGAACATGACAAAAAGTTAAACACCAATGTTGCAAAGGAGATCACCCGTGTTAATGACTGACGCTCTGCTCTAACACTTTGGGGCTTAAATAGCCAGCCAAAAATGAAGCACACCTGTGCCATGATGAGCTGATGAGTGCCGGTCAGAGCACAGTGCCATCTGCTGTGCCAGTGGGCAATTTGATGATTTTTAGCATTATCATGATAATCACAATCACAATATTTTTTTGAGTGTATTGTGATATTGTCAGTAATTCAAGAACACTGACCAGCTGCATGTTTCTTTACAAAGAGAGCATCCTGCTTAAATGGATTTATTGTGCTGCAGTGTGGAAGATGATCATTAAAGACATATCTATATTTTTGTGGTATTACTTCTTCTATATTGCGGGTGATCTTATGTTCAAAAATATCCTGACATATTCTGTATCATGATTAGTTAAAAAATTCAGAGCTTATTTTTACTGCGTTGCTTAATGGTTTCTAGTGGAGAGTAAATAGCCTAATCAAGTAAGTTGATAAAAAATGAAAAAAATGATGAAAAATATACTCACCATCCAGGCTGGAAAGTTTGTGCTATTATGGGTCTTTAGCAAATGTCTAAGACCCTGCGCAACAACATTCACTGCCATGTAGACTCTGTAAGGCTCATAGGATTCATCTTGCTTGATGAAGTCCAGGAGACACGTCTTATTAATACAGTTCTGCTCATCAGTCCAGTTCACTGGATTTGATGAGCAGTTTTTATCTTCAATGTGACAGAAACTACTCTTAGATAAAACATGGTGGAAAAAACTGGGATTCGTGTTCCTTTGGTTTATGAGTTGATCCATATACCCTGTGAAGCCTGATATGCTTTCCCTTTTACAAGCAACACCAAGGATCGTTCCACATTTTGAGAGGTTGGGCAAGTTAAGGATATCCTTTGAAGTGGACCATGCATCACTAGCTATCCATGTCCTTTTCAAACTAATCTTGATGGCTTCCTCCAGGATGATCTTTGCGTTGCTTTCTTTAGTAAAGAGCACGATGGCTTCAGCTTTGCTGGAGGCAAGTCTGTTATGAATCTGAGTGAGTTCAGAACTGTTCTGTGAAAAATCTGCTGAAAGGATTTCTTTGAATTCCCAACATATGTTGTACTTTGTAAAATAATCTGTAAGTGTCTCTGCACCATACTTTCCATACTCATCCTGACTCCCAATGACTCCCACAGGCATAAAGTTGTAATGCTTCACTAGCAGAGCGATTGCATTGGTCTGGTGTTCATCACTTGGAACAGTGCGGAAAAAAGAAGGAAACTTGGACCTGCTACTCAACAACTCACTTGTTGATGCATAACTGATCTAGGATAAAGAACAAAAAATATAGCTTTTCTGCATGGAAGGAATAAATGGCAGGTGATGTAAACCATCCAGTAAAGCTGTACAGTCTGGATGTTAGTATTCTTTTAAAAAAGCAGTGCTCACACCCAGGATCATCGCTTTTAGAACAGTGGCAACAGCTCAGCTCATCTGCTGGGAGGCAGACCTCTAGGAGCAAAGCTAGTAGTCACTGTACTAATCACTGAAAATAATTAGTGTTGGAGTAAGATTTTTGTCCTACATATTTTAGCTAATTAAAGGTGCACCTTTTGCTGACATAGGTGTTCAATTGCTCACTTACAGCTTGTGTAATCTCCATTAAAACAACAAAAACATAACCAATAGAAGCCTCTGATGTACATAAACATGATCCTGGGTTTACAGAGTGTCAGAAAAAAGGGAAACTTCATATATTTTTGTAAAGCCCCCTAGCACTGGGCTATGGAGCACTGTAAATCAATTCTCTGGTTGCATGCCATCAAATGCTCACAGCAATGTTTCAGCATAGAGTGTAAAAAGCCTTGCAAGAAGAAGACTATTCCTGAAGCAAAGGAAAAACTTCCTATCAGCAGGTGTTAGTGTTTTGGACATACAGTTTACAATAATTTAATAGGTTTTTAGACCATGTCTACTAAGGGCACAAAAAATCTAATTTCAAATTTTAACAGTTTTACCCTCACCCTATTATCAGCATCTTACATGCCTTTTCATGAATTTCTGTCACAAATCAAAAGTAGGCATAGTGCTGGGACCAGGGTAAGCCTTATCATAAATACACTCAATGTAAAATGACTGGCCTGTTTTGAATAGACTGCAGCAATTGCAAATTTGAGATTTTTGTTAAAGGGAAGAACAGCAGGAAGTCAACCTTGTTTTTTATCTCAGTAAAACCAGTCAGTGTAACCTAATCATATTTTTTATAATGGTAATTGCATCAGATCTATCACAGTGTGGTACAAAATGAGAATACTTTAATTAAAGGCCACATACCAAGAAAAAAATACTAAATTTCTTTGCCTTGAAATGAGGGCTTAATTTAGTATAAAAGTATAAAACATAATGTTCACTCCCTATTCTGTACAGTCTCATATAGAAACCAAGCCTGTTTTGATTTTTTGAATCAGTCGACAGCAGTTTAGAGTGTTTTTTCATTTAGAGTGTTTTAGACTGGACATTAAGGGGTGAATAATGAACAGAGATCATTTACAAAGGTCCCACTTGACAAAAGCACAGAAAAAGTCGTTATATTTAAAGCAATGCAAGATATGGGCCCTTCAAAGACAATCAAAAGCAATTTTTTGTGCATGTTTCAAATTGCCTTACCTGCGTCATTAAGGGCAAAGCGAGCAGACGTGCCACAGCGACTGAAACCTCTGAAGTGAGTTCTCCAATTACAGCCTTGACAGTATTATTAGGTCTAGTGTTAGGTACAACACCCTGTAGCTCATCAAGAGTATTTACCTGCATTAATTTTAAACTAGCACGAAGTGCTGTGGAGACATGTGAGCAGGTATCGTAGATTTCATATCCAACTTTCACTCCAGATAAGAGTGAAGAGTTATTAATTTGCTCAATGGCAAAGATCATTGCTTGGCTGTGGAGTAGTACTTGCATACTAAGGCTATTTCTATAAGAGAAAAGATTAAGAAACTTAATTGCTATTAAAAGGCATATTAAATGATCACAAATTTGTTTGAATAACACGTAAAAATGTTTGATAATAACACCATCAATTAAGCCAGGCTTTATGTAATACTTACGGGTCACACATCTCTGCAGTAGGTAGGATTGTGTTGTTTTCGATGACTCTGGAATGTATTGGGAAAAGTCCACCAATAACAACTTCCCCAGGATGAAAAATTCTTTGTGGATTCTCCTCTATCAAGCAAGAACCATTACTTAACAGAAAAAGGACAAGTTGTGTCAGTGTTAAAACAAACATTTCTATTGTGTGGCAGCACTTTCAATGGTCAGCGCACATTCATTTGTTGAATTATAAATGGGATTGCTTGGGAGGAAGTATTTAAGCTTTGTCTAATGCTGATAACATCTAGCATACACAAAGATGTGTTGACAGAATAACTTTGCATGTTACTAAATATAAAGTTTGTATGAGCATGAAAATTCCCACATAATAATATATGAACAGTATAGATTTTCCTTCTGAACAATGATGCTGATATTCTGTATCAATGTAGCAGTAGGACGTTAGAAAAAAGAGCAACTTTTATGGATCAAAATTAAGAAAACTACCTATTAGTTCTCAAACTTTAGTTCTCATTATCTTTCTTCTTATAAGGAGTACTGCATCTCACCCTTCATTTGGGCTTTTTTTCATACCATTCAACAGGAAGTACAGTCTTTTTTTTACAGTTTATAAACTGTTACATGCTTTAAAACCAAAACTGCCAGGAAGACGTGTTTGCCTCTTCCTGATTCTTGTTCTGAGAGCATGTTTGTCAGTGCTTTTAGGTGTTTAAGCAAATCATATTCTTCAGATAAAGATAATCCTCTGAAGCACAAAGTAAAATTTTAAACATTTAGAAAGACAAGTTACCCAACATGCAAATCATTGTTTAGACGGTTCCTTTTGTGTTTCTCCTCTTTAATTCATTTGCATTTGGATTTGCTTTACTGTTATGGATTTTATTCTTTCTGTCACTTTGATCACTTGATTACATTTCAGTCTCAGTTCATTGACAGATAAATAAGAATTTACTCAAAAATTCTCAGATACAGAGCAGAGTTCATGGTTCGTGTGATGCTACCAATTGATCCAGGTTTAAAAAATGCCCATAACTTCCCACTTTTTGAAAGGTGGTGCTTCAATGAAATGCAGTATTTACTTCATACCAGTCTTAAATGGATGTGTTGTCCAAAAGTCCAGGTTATTGTCCAGGTCCTTACCTGCAAATATGAGGTAAGTACTAATGTTGACTTTAGTATCAACAGTTTATTACTTGTTCTTGTCCCAAGGAAGTCACTCTTGACCAATCTCTATCAAACACTGACTTTAGTCCTTGGATGTTCTCCTGGACTACAAATGACCCCACTACACTCAGTTTAAAACGTATTGCTATTTTGAAGCTATTCTTTTTTATACTTTTAAAAAATATATTATGATGAATCATAAAAAATATATTGTCTGTTTTACTATACAAAAAGCCAAAAAGCCTACACCACCACATTCTTCTTCTTCTTCTTAATAATAATAATAATAATAATAATAATGAAGTTAAATAACATTTTTTAAATCTGCACTGCAGTTCAGTTTGCCCTTTTTGTTTTGTGATATTTAAGATGTAAATTAAACCTGATAATACAAAATAAAATGCCATTATTTTCTGACAACATCCCAAACAGTGAACCATCAGACATTACTAATATGATAACATGAATAACATGAAAAAAATAATTATGAGTCAAATGACAATTAAAAAAAAAATAAACAGTGCACATGAGTTGAATTTCTCAAATGAAAAACATAAAGGGCTTTGCTACGAGGTTGGAACTCCAATGAAAAAATTTGCATTCATGTCTAAAAACGTCTTTCTTAACATTAAAATATTAAAAACTACAACAATTATTCCTACTAATAATAATAATAAAACGTTTTGTGTTACTTCTTGCTTTCTAAAAGAACAGGAATAAGAAGAAAACCTGAATTAAGGAAAGGTAATAAATATAATGTATAATATAATGTATAATATAATGCAACGCCGAGATTGGTGTCTTTAAAAGGGAACCTCCGGTCACCGTCCCGTTCAGGACTGTAGTCTGAGTGAGAGGTACAGACCGAGTGTTTATGTCTGAGACGGGTCAGCTGACCGGCGCCTGATTGTCATGTGACCCGCAGGGGGCGGGGCCTGTTCACACTGCGGCTGGACTGCTGTTTGTTTTACGGCTGCAGTTCCTCTTACAGCAGGACAATGCGGTAAGTTTAACACCGGCCTTTATTTCGGTTCTCGCAGATTAGTATCATTAATTATTGCCTGCGTTTACAGTTTTACAATGAAAAGTTCTCTAAAATGAAAGTTCGAGCAGTTTGCCTTGTTCAGTAGAGTCGAGTGCAGGAGTGAGGACCGTGTTGTGCTGAAGGGACAGGACTTTCTGTTGACAAATGAAGGATCTTTTACAGGGGGATTACTCTCCTCTTGCTCTGGCAGTGCCTCGTCCATGGGGAGCATCTGGAGGCCGATCAGCTTATATCGTAAGTGTTTTGCTTGAAGAACAGCACTCAGATTAGGGCTGGGCGATATTTCATGATCAATTAAATCACGATATTGTTTTATTCTGAGCTCCTCAGTCATGAGAAAACTCATTATTTAAACTGAGAGCAGAATTAGTTCCGTGAAACTGGATCAAGGGAAATAAAATGTCTTAAATGTTGATGACACATTTCTGAACATTTAAAATCTTTCAGAGGTGGCCTGGTGTTTAGGGACCAGGCCCCAGGTCATGGGTTTGAATCTCAGACCAGTTGGTTGCCCTGAGGTACCCTTGAACAAGGTACCGTCCCCGTCACTGCTCCTCGGGTGCTGCACGGTGTGCGGGTGAAAAGCAGAGGTTGAATTTGGTTGTGGTTCACTGCGCTGTGCCGTGTTCCACAATGGCCAAAATAGTCGCTTTCACTTTCACTTCCCCCTTCTTTATTCAAACTTATCAGATGTCAGAAAAAGTAAGCTTCATAACATTGTGTGTCATGAAAATTTCCTCCAGTTTCATGTTTTTGCCATATTGCCCAGCCCTGCCCTCAGATTGTTTAGTGTGAACGCAGAGTTTGGGACTAACTGTCCTCGTTTGTGTTAGTGTGCCCGAAGGTTGGCACCACCAGGGCCGGGTCACTCCTTTGGAAGAAGTGGAGCTCACGTTTGCCCTCAAGCAGCAAAATGTGGACAGACTAAAGGAGCTGCTGGAAGCAGTGTCTGACCCAGATTCCCAGCAGTATGGTACAGAGCATGTGACCTGTCCCAACCTAGACATACCGTGAATGAGGAAAAACTCTCCTTCATCCTCCGTTTCTCCTCGTATCCATTTTAGGGAAGTTTCTTACCTTGGAGGAAGTAGCATCCCTGGTGCGGCCGTCTCAGCTGACCGAGAAAGTTGTGCAGACTTGGCTGCAGAGTCATGGGGTCACAGACTGTCACACAGTGCTCACTGGCGACTTCCTTCGGTGTCCAATGACTGTTCAGTAAGCTCTACGTTGAATTTTAATGACACTTTTGTCAGCCTTGTAAAATCTCACATACAGATTTGTTTAGTCTCACTCTGAACACACTGTGCTATTTTCAGTAAGAGAGCATACAAGTACATACATTGTACAGCATCTTAAAAAGACTACTTTAGTGCACACGTGGGGTAAAAAATGAAGAAAAAAAGGCTAAACTTTGGGAAGAGCTGATTAAGACATTTCAACAGATAGCTGGACTCCTCAAGCAACAGAGTTCGTGCACCACATGACGGCATGAGAAGAAGAAACTATTTCCTCCTGACACAAGCAGTTTATGAAACCCTCACAAGTGAATCATTTGCTGATGTACAGAAGGCTGTTGTTGCTAATGTTTCTGCCATTTCATCTAAAACCGATGAATATGGTTAATGCAAGAAATATGATGCAGATGTAACTGTAGCTCAGAACCAAGGGCTGTGCCAAATTTGAGGTGTGGCATAGTTTACTTTGAGTTAAACCCCTTTTAAATATGCATATACAGAACTATTTGTATAATTTCCCACCTTGTATCAAAGATAGTTGGTTAGATCGAGCAAGGCCAGGGCAAGTTTGTTGAATGAAGTTTGCTTTCGTAGTTCCTGAAGGGAAATACCACAGTAGTTAACATAACGGAAGCAGCCTAAATCTTTTAAATCTCCCTAAATCTTTAGTCCTTTGACCACATTTAGGTTAAGGGAAGAGTATCAAACAAGAGTATTTAAACCTGGTTTCAACCCAGCATAAAGGTTCAGTTCTAAATGTTTCTGGTGTTATTATCGTTTGGTTATTTAAGTGGGTTTTCCTCTCAGGGTGGCAGAGACGTTGCTCGCTGGTGCTGAATTTCACCGTTACAAGAGAGATAGTCAGACCCTCATGAGGTCATCTTCTCAGTACTCAGTTCATGATGAGGTTTCCCAGCATCTTGATTTTGGTGGGTATATTAATAATATTTGTATCTACTGTTAGACATTTAGTGTCTTTAGAAACATTGAACACACTGTTTTTTCACATCAGGGGAAAACACACTCCAGTCTTGTATCTGGTATCCACTCTTTTATCTGTAAGGGCCAGTGAAGCTGCAGGTTTTCATTCCAGCAAATAGCTCAGCAGTTATTTTAAGACAGACAAAGGTGATTAAGCACCAGGAACTAGACAGACTCCTGCTTGTTTGGATTAATAAATCGGATAAGACTGTTTAAATTACACATGACAGTTTTTATGCACGTTTTTATTCATTTTTTTTTTTTTTTTTTTTTTTCTTTTCTAGTGGGTGGTGTGCTCCGTTTTCCACCTAGAGGAAAGGAAATCACTAAGGGCTGGGTGGGATCTAGACAGTCTGCAAAAGGTTTTCACTTAGGTGTAACCCCATCAACCCTCAGGGCCCGCTACAACCTGACCGCAACCGATGTTGGCACCGCTGCTAACAACAGTCAGGCAGTGGCACAGGTATGCAAGTTGTTTATTGGGGGAAAAAATTTAATTTATTTTTTTATTATTATTTAACAATGACATTTTCTGAATGTCAGTTGTGAAACCTGGTACGTTTCTCTACCAAAGTTTTAAATTCTACCATTCCAGAGACAATACAGATTATTGTGTTCATAGATGAACCAAGGGGCAGTGATATATACTTAAGCAGAAGTTTTGAAATTATCTTCTGCTTAGTTGAGCTTGTTTTATTTATTTGAACTGTCACATGGATGATACAGAACTACTGCGCTAAACATTGCCATTTACCTTCCCCTATAAACCTGATAGTTTTTGGAGCAGTTCTACCACCCCGCAGACCTGGCTGAGTTCATGAGTCTGTTTGCTAGAAGTTTTAAACATCTGACAGAAGTAGAGCGAGTGGTGGGCACCCAGGGAGGAGGGAAAGCTGGCCTGGAAGCCAGTCTGGATGTGGAGTATATTATGAGCACTGGAGCCAACATCTCTACATGGGTCTTCACAAACCCAGGTAAAATGCCATTCAGTCTTTTCAGAATAGATACCCTTTCTACTGAACAAAACTCAGGTGGGTTCTTTAATGACATGCTTGATCCATGTTTAAATGAAATCAATCAGATTATTTTTACCTGACTCCAAGAACTCCAAGAACTTCAGACCTCATTAGTATCAGAACTTCAAACTTTAGGCC
The DNA here is from genome assembly GCA_017165825.1 of Hepsetus odoe. Classification (NCBI taxonomy): domain Eukaryota; kingdom Metazoa; phylum Chordata; class Actinopteri; order Characiformes; family Hepsetidae; genus Hepsetus; species Hepsetus odoe. The sequence continues at coordinate 12,422,130 of CM029374.1, read as the reverse complement.
CCATGCCTAAAAATAATTTAGGAAAGTACTTTTACAGTAGCTTGCCCTGAGGTAGCATGGAGCAAGGTACCGTCCCTGTCACTGCTCCCCAGGCGCTTTCAGTAGCTGCCCCTTGCTGCACGGTGTGTATGGATAAAAAGCAGAGGTTGAATTTTGTTGTCATTCACTGTGTGTTGTGCTGTGTTTCACAATGACACATTTTCACTTTCACTTTCACTTGCACCATGATCCAGAGACCTTTATTCTGTACCTTTCTTACTATGAGCTACTTTGTTGCTATTTAATTAGTTGTCTTCTTTCTATGTCTATTTGAATACTTATTGTTACTTCTTAACTTATTAGTTAGTTTTTTTAATTCTGCTTTTCACCTCTCTTGTTTATGCTGTTTTATATATACTGTGAAACACTTCTAGATTTTGTGCATTTAAGGTGCTTTTTATTGCTTTGGTAAGCATTGATTGGCAGAAAATCATGAGTTAAAATTTTTCAGGTCGTCACGAGTCACAGGAGCCATTCCTTCAGTGGATGCTGCTTCTCAGTAACATGTCGAACGTGCCCTGGGTGCACACGATCAGCTACGGAGATGACGAAGACAGCCTCTCCGCTGCCTACATGAACCGCATCAACAATGAGTTCATGAAAGCTGGTGTTCGTGGCATCTCCTTGCTTTTTGCATCTGGTAACACAATTAATGTTCTGGTTTATTGTTAGAAAAGCCATTTTTATATGAGCATTCATGAAGTGCTGAGAATGCTGCATGTTATTTTAATGCAGGGGACAGTGGTGCTGGCTGCAGGCACTTGACCAAACAAGAAAATGTATTCAGGCCCAGCTTCCCTGCTTCCAGGTACATTTTACTAGTAAGCCTTTGTTTAATTTGTGAAAATTTCTTACACAACTCACAGAAGGCCTGGAAGTAGAATAGTGGAATCCAGTTTAAAGAGAGAAATAAAGCCATTACAGTGCTTAGGTTTCCCAATGAAGTAGGACTGAGAAGCAACGGTCATGATTACTTAAGATGCTTATTCTGGAAGTTAGATTTGCAAACACGAGAGACATTGATCTTTTTGGGGAACTGAAAAGAGGATCCACACCCTAAAGTAGTTCACATTTTTGCAAGTACTGGAATAATATGCACAGGTTGTTGATTACTCTTTATTAGCCTGACATTTGGTTATGTGTTGCTGTTTTTTTGTTGTTGTTGTTTTTGGTTTGGTTTTTTTAAATAATATTTAATCATCTCTTTCCTTTTAACATCACATTTATAGCCCATATGTGACCACAGTGGGTGGGACTTCCTTCAAGAACCCCTTCAAGGTTACCTATGAGGTTACAGACTACATCAGTGGGGGTGGCTTCAGTAATGTGTTTGCAATGCCAGGCTATCAGGTAAACCTTCACAAGTGTTTCTAATCAGTGAGCAAAATTAGGTTTTCAGGTCAGAGTTCACTATTGCAACAAACAATGGATATAATGGTGTTGATCAAAGTTCACAATCAGTGCAAACAGTAGTGTGTTCCCACAAGACAGAAATAAAGATATAGACAGAAGTATATGCAGAATACAGTACTTTTATTTGTATATCTTCATAAACAGATTATTACCTTATTTCACGTTCTGAGGTGTGAATATTTACGTTTTAAAAGGCAGGAATGAAATGCAAAAAAACATACATAACGACATGAAATATTCATCATATAAATATTTAATTTGAAACGAATACTTTTTAATATGCGTCAGATTTTACACACATGACATTCGGATTAATGTGTGTTTGTTGTCTGAAGGCCAGTGCTGTGAAGGCGTATCTGAAAGGCAAGCAGTCTCTTCCTCCTAAGTCCTACTACAACACTACTGGAAGAGCCTACCCTGACATAGCAGCGCTGTCAGACAATTACTGGGTGGTCACAAACCTGGTTCCCATCCCATGGGTATCTGGAACCTCGGTTAGTGAAGCACGTGCAAAAACGTTTGTGATTGTGTCCATGTATGTATTATAAAATGGGAAGTGGTTACTGTTTCACACAATGTTTCATTTCCTTGTACGTTCGCTTATTCATTCTCATTTTGATGATTAGCTGGAGCTTTCTTAGGAGTAAGTGTAGCAACCGAAGCTGCTGTGTTTGTTCTAGGCTTCCACTCCAGTAGTTGGGGGAATTCTCTCTCTCATTAATGACCAGCGGTTCCTGAAAGGCCTTCCATCCCTTGGCTTTATCAACCCTCGCCTGTATAAACTCCAAGGCACTGGACTTTTTGACGTGAGAGACTTGCACCAAGATATGGCCAAAGTGTTAATTATTTATTTATTTGTTCTGGCACTTGAATGCGAATGGCTGAATTATGTTCAAGACCTTTGGAAACACATTTGATTGTGCACATCTCTTATCTGTAGTAAACTGGAAAAAATACTGTGCATTTTATATTTTTTTACTAAGTTACACTGTTGTTAAAGAAGCACTTTGATTGGCAGATTATGAGAAGTAGTATTATTATTAGTCTTATTGCTTTACTTTGCAGCACACCTGTTTTAAGGACTTGATATTGCTTACACAAGACCGCTGTAGTTTTATTTATGCAACAAAATGTAACTTTATTTTCATTATACCATGTTTCTGTTTTAGGTTACAGAGGGGTGTCATCTAAGCTGTCTGGATGACAAGGTGCAGGGACAGGGCTTCTGTGCCGCCCCAGCTTGGGATCCAGTGACTGGATGGGGGACACCAAACTATCCTGCCCTGTTTGCTGCTTTGGCAAAGAGCTAAGCCGCTGGCAGTATTGTCAAAACACATCTACCAGTTTCTCAAAATTCACCAGTGTGCTGGGTACTTGTAAGGTCCTCACTTCAATGATTGCGTCATGTTTTTGGCTACAGATGTTTTAAACCTTTTATTGGATTATAATGGGCATTTTAGTTTTAACATTTTCCAAAATTTTGAGTTACAGTTGAATGCATTCTTATTCATGAAATCATGGTAAGAAAGGAAAAAACACATGCCTTAGGCCCATCTTGCAGATCTTTAAGGTCTGTTTTAAAGGTACTGTTAGTAATACAGAGCCCCTTGTATTATATGCAATATTAGAACTAGTCTTCACACAAGCCACTTCTGTCACAGTGGCGGGCCACTCCCCTCATAGGAACAGCCTTCAAGTACCTTCAGGAAACTTTTATATTATATTCCATAGTAATCGTATGAAGGTCTGTTGATTGTTTTGTCTCCCTGCTCTGACATCAGGCATATTTCTTTTTCCAACATAAAAGTTTACACCTTGCGTGGGATAGAAGTCTACCTGTACATTTTTTATTTTTTTTATTTTTTTTCTCCCCTCTGGACACTTTTTAAGGTCTGCTTTAAGGGCATAGGGTACTAATGTGGATCATTATCAAACAGACTGCTTTACAAATGATTGAGCCTCAGTATCAATATTTTCATACCAGATTCCTTTTCAGCCTAATGCAGGTAGGTGGCAATGGTAATGGTTCTTAAATTTTCTTATGCAGTTTAATGATGGTGAAATGAAAGGACCTCTGTCTTCTAGAATATTGCACTAGACCTGTAATGCACTGCAGTTTTATGAACTCCGTTTCATATTAGAGCAGACACCTAGATAATTCTTCTCCAATAACATGCATGCTCAGTGAACAAGAAGGGGGGGACGTTTATCTAAAATGTGTGGAAACACTTGCATAGACAGTAAGTGATGCGTTATTTCTATGCAGACTTTTCTGATTGAAGTGTTTAGAGCGCCATAGAGACAGTGATGCATCTGGAGAAGTTAAAGCTTACTGTCTTGATATTTGGGGGTGGGTACACTCTATTTTTAGTTTGGTTTGGTCTTCCAATTAGAGCTTTCCAGTCCTATCTACAGAAGACCAACTTGGCTGCAGATTTTGTTTTTATTCTCCGATAGCAGCTCACTTGATTCCACATGATAAATCAGATAAATCATCTCATGTGTGCCCATGTTGAAATCAAAACCTGCAGCCACATTGAGGCTTTGTGGATAGTACTGGAACATTTTCCATAGATTTCTCACTGTCAGTACAGTGTTTAACTTTAAAGTACTGTGAGATTCATGACGGATTGTTGAGTTGTGCTGTTCATGTTCCTGCAGTAAAGGACCATGCCGATGTTATTTCGTCAAATTCACCTGATTAATTTGATCAATTTTCAGAAGAAATACACCAGATCTTTCATTTTCAAATATTTTCTCAGGGAATTGAAATAAAGCATATGTAACTTTAAAGAGTTGACACAAATTACTTGTTACTACATTTAAATTAATTGATTGCATTTTGATTGAATAAACAGACAATGGTGTATTTAAACTGATACTTGTTAACTTGTTTTGCTGGTTTTTATCTAATTTGGGTTGGTCTACTCTACTGCCCACGTAGCGTTCTCACAGATGGCAACTGTCTTGTGAGCAAGTCATTTGAATAATCTATGGATTTAGTAACATTTCCGATTATCATCTTTACTGAACTAAAAATATTGTATTTAAGTGAATTTGGTAAATATCTATTGAACTACTTCAGGTTAATACACAAGTGATTATTGTTCATGGTAACAGATTGACACTGATCAGCCACAACATTGAAAGCATTGACAGGTGAAGTGAATTAGTGATTCTCATTATAGTGCCTGCCAAGGGGGTTTTATTACTACTCCATTCTTGTGGAAGTAGGAGAAGCAAGAGTAAAGATCTGTGTGATTTTGAAAAGTGCCACATTATACTGACTAGGCAACTGGGTCAGAGAATCACGAGAGTGGCATGGCTGAAAGGTTGCTCTCGGTATGCAAGAACCTGTGTCCGAAAGGTTTCAGAACATTACTGTGCCAACAACGGGCTTGTGAGCATCAAACCTGGGCTGTGCAGCAATGGACGAAAGTGGTCTTGTTTAAGGAATCAACGTTTCGCATCCTGTGAACAGCTGGGTGTGTGTGCATCGCTTACCTGGGGAAGCTCACCCAGAAGACCATGTAATCAGCATGCACTATTCGAACATAGCAAGCTAACAGCTTGGTGTCAGATACCAGTGTACTTTCAGAGGTCTTGTGCAGTTCATGCCTCAGTGGATTGGAGCTGGTTTTGTGGCACAAGGGGACCTACACATTATTGGGCAGGTGGTTTTAATGTTATGGCTGATCGGCATACACACAATATGTACAAAAGAAAACAAATCAGACACCAACACGGCAGTGTAGTGCGCTCAGTAACTACAGCAGGGGGCTCACACTATATTGTATACAAGCTTAGACATGCATAATGAGTTTGTATGGCTTGTAATGGACAAAAAAAAAGGCAGGAAAAAAACCCAAAAATAACAGTTGGATTTGTTTGCAGTGGTGCATTTTCAAATTGGATAAAATTGGTTTAATAGGTTAAACACAAATCTAACATCTCTATTATCTACATGATTTGAAAATATTTGTACAGAACAGTTATACAAAATGAGATACCTGTGGAGGATACCTCTCACAACTGGAAAAAGTTTAATAGTATCTCCTTCTCCGAGAAGAAGAGCATTCACATATCAAATCTCAGGGAAAAACATCTCAAGACAAAGAGTAATGTCTAAAAAGCGTACAATATGCACACTTTGAAGACAACTAAAAAGCAATTATTTCTCTTCGTGGACTCGTAACAGACAGATGGAAAATAATTCGCTTCTTTGGGCTTTGAAGAATCAATGTGGATAAAGGTCCAGAAATGTACATCTTCAAAAGAAGACATTCCCTGGAAGTAATGCATTTAATGTCCAGTTGGTACCATAAGAAGTATCGTATGGGCTAGTTGCGTGTCAGTTCAATCAAATACTTATTTTGATAAAACATCAGTAGATACTCTTTCTTACAAAAAAAATCCTCTACAAACAACACACAAAGGGTGTTTTAAAGCATTGGGTGGCGCAGTCCAGGGTCCTTTTTGAAATGTTCCTCCGTTTAGTCCACTCACTGGTTGTTCTTGGCTTTAGCGTGTGTCAAAATGTGAGATTTCAGGTTGGTTGACTGGGCAAATTTTTTATTACAGCCATCAAATGGGCAAACATAGGGTCTGTCTCCAGTGTGAATACGCACATGTGTGCGCAAGTTGAAGTCCAGTGAGAAGCGCTTGCCACAGCCTTCAAATGTGCACTAAAGAAGAAAAGGAAGAGGCATTTGATTAGAAACAAAACACTGGCTTTCATGTTTCCTAAAATAACACCCAGTACTTTAGAATCCAAACTTTTAGCACTGCACTTGTTCCAACACCAGATTCACCTTAAAAGCTAATGATAAAGATGGAATAGATGTACAGCAGGCACCACTGATTACATATACACATTTATATAAAATGTAAACAAAAAAATTCTCACTTGAAAAGGCTTTTCACCAGTATGAACCAACTGGTGTCTTTTAAGTTTGGAGCTTTCAACAAACGCCTTCCCACACTCTGCGCACACATGAACACGTGGACCATGGGTATGCAAGTGCTTCCTCATTGCAGAGTTGTCTCTGAACATTTTTGTGCAACCCTGAAAAATAAGACATAACACCTTAAATCGCAAACGAAACCAAAAACCAAGAGAGATTTAAACTCATTAAGGAGCTCTTTGATTGATTGTCTGCACTGCATATCCTGAACAGGATCATGGGTGATGCTGGAACCTCTCTCAATGCACCCTGGACAGGCCATCAGTTTTACTCTGGTTGTTCACTGCAGCATGGAGATGCTTCAGTTCTGATTATTGTATTACTTGCTTATCACATTGCGCATAAAAAAAAAAAAAAAAAGGCGCTAAACTAATGAATGTAAACTAATGAATGTTGTAATGAATGAAAATGAAGGACTGCATATAGTAGTATCTACGACTTACTTTGTGGGGGCAAGCTATTGTTCTTGGAGAGTCGTCTTCTTTCATTTTCCGGGGTTTCATCCTGTTATGAAAGTAACAAACAATGTAAAATACTACGATGGACACTAATTCTACAGTAGTCAAAGCGCTCGCCTGAAAATGGATTCTCACGATGCAATTAGTAACCACAAAATTTCATTTAGTTTAAAAATAACATTCAACTGTATGACCAACTGAAATCTGAGACCTAATGTGTGAATGAGCGTGCTTGTTCAACAAGATTAAAATTGTGCTTCGTATTACATTTCCAATGCAGTAAAACTCAAAGGCCATTCTTCTGAAAACAGTTACCATTCCAGAGCACTTCCAGTCACAACGATGGGGATAGATGTCGTCTATAATTATATAATTACCTAGCAAACTCTGCCAGCTGTTTGGGGTCAGACAGGTCAATGCCAGGGATCCCACCTGGGGGAAGCTTCTTGCCGGTCATGTACTCAGAGTAGTCTGGAGGAGAGTTTTCCCCAATGATCTGCTCCTCCACCACAGTTTCATGATCAATGTCCTTTTTGTCATCTGTAACAAACGCAAGGCACGCTGTTAGAGGAAACAAACAGAAGAACAAAAACACCCAGCTGACACCCACTATCGAGAGTTTGGGCAGCGGTGGCTTAGTGGTTCCTAGTGGTTAGGGAGTTGGCCACAGAATCAGAAGATTGTGGGTTCAAACCCCTTACCAGTAGGTTGCCCTGAGGTACCCTTGAGCAAGGTACCGTCCACGTCACTGCTCCCCAGGCGCTTTCATAGCAGCCCACTGCTGCACAGTGTGCGTTTGTGCATAAGTTAAATGCAGAGATTCAATTTCGTTGTGGTTGGTGTGTGCTGTGCTGTTTGTTCTCACGACAAGAATAGTTGCTTTCACTTTTCCCCACTCAGCCTAGGTCCAAAGTCTCCTCAAAACTACTGATCACGTGATCAATTCTCATACATAAGGGTACCAAAAACCAGAAAAACATTTCAAATATTTTTTTTTAAAAAAACCTCAAAACACCAAATCCAGAATTAAACCACAAGGTGCAAACAAACGAGAGAAAAATGTTCGAAGACATTCAACACCAGCACTGACTCGATCATCGACGAGTCGACTCTAAAAACTGATTCACTCGATTCAGGAGGAACCAGTTGGTTTAAATCCTTTCAGAAAATACTGGTCTGGCTCGTGTGGAAACACAGACCGTCACGAGACCAGGAAGTAATAAAAAAACCTAATTAAAAACAAAGTTACAGCTATTAAAGACTACCGGGTCCAGTATAGATCCGTTACTAACAACGTGTTAAAAACGAAGAGCGTTAAGAGGGGCCGAGGAGCTCGTGTTCAGTGTTTTTGAGCAAAAACAGCAACAAAGCGTGGAGAATAAACTCCGCGGAAAATAAAAACCCATTTCACACTGTGTCCTGCGCAAGACGGCTCTCCGTGTGCGCGCGAGTTTGTGTTTCTCTGCGTGTATGTGTGTGTGTGCGCGCGCGCGAGTCTCTGCGCCGACTGCGCCACCGCGGCCTGTTCCCTCCGCTTCGCCCCCGCCCGCCGCCATCTTTCTCCGGCTACACAAACGCCATTTTTCGGGCGGCCATAATGGTCCGGAGGAACATGGCGGCGCCCAGCAACACTTAAAACATGGCTTCCCATCAAAACAAGTGCACTATCTTCAGTGCCAAGGTGCTGAGGAGTGTTTTTCCCCGCCGGAGCCGTGTGTTGTTCGGCTCGAGGCCTTCAGCGAGCCGCAGCCTGAGCTCAAGTATCAAAAACACACTCACCCGAAGCCCACATCGTCACCGAAAACTCCCCCTCCAGAGTCTTGATCTGCACTTGCTTCTGCTCCCATTTGCGGCCGCCGCTCTCCGCGGCGCCCAGGAAGCTCTTTTTGAGCACCTTCTTGCCGCCGCCGCCTTTCTTGAGGCGAGCCGAGCTCTTCGCGCCGCCCGCCGCCACCGTCACCAGCGTCTGCTCGATGAACTCCTCCTCGGCGGCCGGCACCGGCACCGGGATGAGGATCTGCTCCTCGAAGCCATCACCGGCGTGAAGTTCCGAACCGTCGCAGCCCACCACCTCCTCGCGGGTCTGCACAAGGATCACCTCGGGGTGGTGGAGCTGGTCGGGGTCGTCCGAGACCAGCGGCTGCAGCGCGATCATGGGCTGCTGATCGTCGTCGTCGTCGTCGTCTCCGCCGACCACTGTCGTCTCGATGGTCTCCACCTCGATTTCGTGCAACTCGACGATCTCGGCCGGCATCTCCGAGCCGTCGGTTTCGATATAGAGTGTCTCGCCGGACGCCATCCTCCTGGGTTGTTTTCGCGCTGATCCAGCTCCGGCTCGACGAAGCCGCTTCCACTTCGGCTCCCCCTCCGCTAAACAACACGCGTCATCTCGCGAGACTTGGTGCATCGACCCACTTTCGCCCTGCTTTCTCCGAGCAGCTGACGCTCCACAGACAAACTGAACTCTGGGCCTCACTTTAAACTCTCTTTGTCTTTATGGGCGCTTCATGTCACTGAATGATGGCTTGCCATCCTAATAACCCGTTCATCTGATTCTTTTATTGGATTACTTTTCCCCACGTGCAATATTAGATATGTTATCAAGCGCAATACGACAGACAGACAGACGCTTTAGTTTTTCATGCCAGCTGAATGGAGGTATTTAGCCCATTTGTGTTCATCATTCACCTAACATATAATAATAATAATAATAATAATAAAGAAATTAAAGTGTTTATAGTACTTGCGTTGTGTTTACAGGGCAGTTTGCACACAGGGACAGCTGATACAGTGAATACTATAATACAGAGTATTTTACTAAAGAGTAAAGAGTATTGTATTTGGAAATTGATTTTATATATTTTATTTAAATTCTTTAGTTTCGTATGGCTCTTTTTGTGTACTAGAGCCTCTGTCTCTTTAGCTGTGCAGTTAGAAGCAATTTTCTCCATCTAGATCAATAAAGTTTTTTTCATTTTGACAGCTCCATTCCCCGTGTTTCCAGAGCTGAGTAAATAAAATCGTATATTATGGAAAGAATGAGTGGACTTAGGCGTCAAATGGTGTTTTTTTGTTTGTTTGTTTGTTTGTTCATTTTTAACCAAAGGTCGTTATTTAATCCTCTTTTCAACTAAAATAATAATTGGACATAACTGTTCTTGTACAACCATTTGGGAATTTCCATGTATGGTTTAATGATATGTAAGTATAGTATTATCAGCTATATAAAAGAAAAGTGTCCCTCTTGCTGATAACACTTTAATGACTTCAGGGCTGGCCGATATATTTATCACTACTCTGATCATCCACATCGCACTACTCGTATCGTGATAACATCCGCAATTAAAGAGCACAGACCAACTTTGTGTTAAACTGGATTTAGTGCAGCAGAGTGTGTAAAATGTTGATGAAAAATTTTATTCCGTTGTATTTGTCTCATTCAAACTAATGTAATGAAAAGAAATATCATGCCATATCGAATATAATGAACATTTCTCGAAGTAACGAGCTGTTCTGTTTGACCTACTCTACACGGTGGAAGCGGAGCCATGGTAACCGACAGATCACGTGCTCCTCCTGGGACGGTGCATAAACAGCGCCATCTTGGGGCGAGACGTTAAACGGACGCTTTCAAATCAAAGTGTGAGAGAAGCGCAGCAGATGTCAGGGGTTTAGTCCTGGATGAGACGCTCCAGGAGATGTGGCTCGGTCTTACACAACATCACACAGTCAGTAATCAGCCCATCCCTCCCCTTTTGCTGAAACTCATCCCACATTTAACTGTTCCAGTGAGCAGTTTTGGCGCTTTTCTCACTGGAAATAGCTTCGCCTGTTCGGCCACTCGGCTGTTTCTGTAGGTAACTTTCAGACACACCTTTTTTTAGACCTTATCAGCGAGGGCGTGCCCGAAACGAGTGGAGAGTGTGAGAGAGACTCACCTGAGATCATTTCACCGCTGCTGGAGGTAGAAAATGGGCAAAACAGGTGGACGGGTGGACTTTGAATGGGTTTACAACGAGCAGCCGCACACATGGAGAAGGAAGGAGATACTAGGTGGGTAAACCCTCCCAAGAGACCCCCTGGGAATAAATATAGATCCATAAAAAACGACAATCTTCCCAGGCTTCCAAATAAGCCCAAGCGCTTAGCCGGTTAAGTGATGTGCTCATCATACAAGTAGTTTAATCCGAACTAGCCTCTAGTCTTTCAGATGAAAGTTAGACTATGGAAAGTGTCCTTTGCCTTTTCTTGTCTTTTTTCTTTCCTTTTCAGTCCACCTGGAGTGATTTCACCGTCTCTCGTCACTTCCTGACCCTGGGGCTCAGAAGTGCTCGAGTGGACAGACCTCACCTTAATTTAAGAAGCAAAAACAACCCAAACCCGACTGTTTTACTGTCACTGAGCCTGGTTTATAGTGTTTCCTCGTCGGGCTCTGCAGAGACCGAGTTTACCTCAGAGACCTGTTTTTCCAGTGCATGTGCCTCAGTCAGGTGTAGTCCGGGTGAGCTAATTCTGTTAGCAGTCCCTCAGCCTCATTTGGGCCAACTGCTATATTAGATTAAACTCCTGACTAATCTTTTATCCCAAACTAATGTTGGCTTTAAAAAAGCCACAAACTGTCCTGAATGCCTCTAATTTCACCGCTTATTAATAACAGCACAGAGAAGGCTGAAGTAGGCCAATTTTTAATCTAACAAATTAAAACAAGTATCTAGGATCGCATTATGTTCCCCCTCTTCGATTTGTTAAAGGCCGTGCTCTTCAAGCAGTTGTAATACATCCTGGCACTGTGGAATCAAATCCAGAGCTGCTGGGTTAGCTCAGCTTCCTTCCTGGCTTAGTCCACTCTCACTTAGAGAGAGATGTAATGTAAATAGACAGCAGGTTCTTTTCCAGCCGGGTCATTATTTGTCAACTGATTCCAGGCAAAGTGTGCTTTGACATGTGGAATAATTGCTGAGTGGCCCAGGTGCATCTGACGGACTTAATGGGTTTTGCCTGGAAACACAACAGGGATGGTAAACAGCCCGTGCCATTCCATTGGTGCTAATGTGGGAGAGCCAATTTTATACCAGAATGTTGTTTTTTTTCTAGACTGACTTTTTTTTTTGTTTTTTTTTTTGCATATGAAATGTGGCTTTACAGTAAAGGAACATCAGCCAACCTTATTACAATTACATTTGTATATGATCCATTTCATGTTTAGCTTAGTTTTGTTTGGCAGTAGTTTTCCATCAGTGTGGAGGAATAAGCCTCCTTTGTGAAGTGACACTTGAAACTTGTTAAGCTCTTTAAATATTCATAACATTTTCTTTTAAATGTCTTGTAGGAGACATTAGGTGTCAAAAGGGGCCGGTGTTTAAAAATAACACAGAAGGTGTGGAAGCTGTTTCCACCACAATCATTTTACACCTTAGGGGATCATAATCTACCTTGTGTTCCTTCGTGGTGTTTGAAGGTCGATGGGCTGCGTGGTGTTGTCATTTTCAGACAATCTGTATATGTTCAGATAAAAAAAAAAAACTTTAGCTCATGGTTCAGCAAAGGTATTGTGATAGCATCATTTAGAGAACAAGTCTGTTTCCCTCTGTTCAGAAGCTGATCATGAGAATTTTTGTCATGCTTCAAACTGAACGACATCATAAAAAGAGGATGGTTTTACATGTGACAAACGGTTGCATAAATCATTAACTTGCTCAATGAATCAGCATGACCGGTTGAAAGCGCTGAGAAAGTTCTCCCAAGTTTCTAAGATGCATTTGTTTCTTACTTGTGTTTGTTGCTTAGCTACACTCCAGGTGGATGTCACTGCCATTGTATTTGTCATGATGATCAGCATTTTTCTTTTCTTTCTAGGAAGCTCTATAATTACTAATTACACAAGCTGAGTCTGACTGGTTTTCACAAACGCCAATTAGTGTCCTATTCACGGCTGAAATCTAAGAGATCAGTTTAGACCTATTAAACCCACATGAAAGCTTTGCCCTAATTGGGTCTGAATTTTGCCAATAACATTTAGCTAAGATTCAGTTGACTCTGTGGGTGTAAGCTCTCAAGTTACTGGTCCACACTTTCTTCTATTGAGGTCACAAAATCTTTTATTTTCCCAGTTTCCCCCAGTTTAGGGCAGCGGTGTCCTAGTGATTAGGGAGTTGCCCCAGCATCAGAAGATTGTGGGTTCGATTCCCTCACCAGTAGGTTGCCCTGAGGTACCCTTGAGCAAGGTACCGTCCCCGTCACTGCTCCCCGGGCGCTTTCAATAGCTGCCCACTGCTGCGTGGGTTAAATGCAGAGGTCCAGTTTTGTAGTGGTTCACTGCGCTGTGCTGTGACCTTGCAAAGACAAGGGTTGTCACTTTTTTTTTTGGAACATCCAGAATGGAAACATTACAGATTTAGAAGTTTCTTTTGGTATCATTTAAATAATTCTAATGACTAAAGCAACAAGGGATCACTCAGCAGTTATCCAGTTAGACAATTTAATTGGTTCAGACTGGACTTAATAATTAATTCTCATTGATGTTAGTATTTTGAGTAAACTGTTCACACTCTTGTAGAAAAAGTGACCACCCTGAGATGGGGAATTCCTAATGTACAAATGGGATGTGAGCAAATGAGTGATGATATAACTTTACTGGACTACAGACATTAGGCATTTTGGTACAGAGGGTGTACTGAGCTCAACCCTGCCATCCCTTTGCATAGATACTGTATGCAAACTGGAAGGGTGGAGCAAATCAGTACTCATTTCTCTTTTACCAATTTTCTAAGAGAGGCTTTTTACACTAGACTACGAGTGTGACTGTAATGCAATTACGACAGCAGACCATTTGATGAGGGTAGGAACCCAAGAATAAGTGCTAATTAAAAAGAAAAAAAAAAAAAAGGCACATCATCAAGAGACCCTGGGAAGCCCCATAGGAAGAGATTTAGACACTGCTTGACTTCCTGCTTCCCCTTTTCACTTAGATGTTAATCAGTTTCCACCTAGTTACCAGGTTACTGCTGTCTGTATAAATATAAACTGATACCTTTATGCTTGGATTTACTGAAGAGTCAAAACATGTTTAGTGTATCGGTTGTGGCTTAAATGTAACCTAACATTTTTATATTAACTATTTAATATAAATTTATATTAACTATATATTATACTTATTTACTGTTTTCTGTTTTCTCCAAAAAGCAAAGTACCCACAGATCAAGAGCTTGATGGGCCCCGACCCCCAGCTAAAATGGGTTGTGTCGGGAATGGTTCTCACACAACTGTTGGCATGTTACCTGGTCTGTGACCTGTCCTGGAAATGGGTGTTTTTCTGGGCGTACGCCTTTGGTGGCTGCATCAACCACTCCTTGACCCTGGCCATTCATGACATCTCCCACAATGTGGCTTTTGGAAACAAGCAGGCTCGCTGGAATCGCTGGTTTGCTATGTTTGCCAACCTGCCCATTGGCCTACCTTATTCAGCCTCTTTCAAGAAGTACCACATTGACCACCATCGCTATTTGGGTGGAGACGGGCTGGATGTAGACATACCTACAGATGTTGAGGGTTGGTTCTTCTGCACCCCGATGAGGAAGGTCTTCTGGCTCTTCCTCCAGCCCTTCTTCTATGCACTGCGGCCCCTAGTGGTGAACCCGAAACCTGTGACCAGACTTGAGATGATGAACGCAGCTGTACAGTTTGCAGTGGACATTGTCATCTACTACCTCTTTGGGCTCAAGCCCATAGTGTACCTCATTGCTGGGTCTATATTGTGTATGGGTCTGCATCCTATCTCCGGACACTTCATTGCAGAACACTACATGTTCCTGAAAGGCCACGAGACCTACTCATACTACGGCCCTCTGAACTTAATCACCTTCAATGTGGGATACCACATGGAGCACCATGATTTCCCCAGCATCCCTGGCAGTAAATTACCTGAGGTAAGGTTTCCATAATAATGAAAAACTAAACAAGGCAAAATGCGTGTATTGGGAAAGTTAGTGCCAGCCAAAGTTTTTTAACCCAATGTCTGCTTAATAGAACACATTGTTTTAGTGGCAAGAATGTCTTTCAGCCCCTTGGCTTGATTGACATAACCCTTATTTTAATCAGAGCATGAATGACCAGGTTCATCAAGCTCTGGAAGGCAGTTCCAGTGATTTTTCCTTCGCAGATAATGTCATGCCAAAAAACCTACTATTTTCTTCCCTTTTTTGGTGGAGGGGGCAATTTTATTATATTTGTTAAGCACTTATTTATACCATTCCTTAAACTTGGTATTGTTTCAGTTAATATTTAAACAGTTATGAATAACCAAAGCCTAGATAAACAGCTCAAGGAAATATTCTAGGTGTGTAAGTTACCCAATTAATTTTTGTGAACTGATATCAGGGATTATCAAAAAAGGAAGCTAGCTTTTGACATGCTGTGGAGTACTGGGTTACATAATTTTAATCCTTAATTAGAATTTTTTTTTCCTCAGAATTGTGGCTCTTAAATTTTAAAATCTTTTTTTTTTTTTTTTTTTTTTTTCTGCTCAATAGGTGAAAAGGATCGCAGCAGAGTATTATGACTCACTACCACAGCACACCTCCTGGATTCGAGTGCTCTGGGACTTTGTGTTTGACGACAGCATTGGCCCCTATGCCAGAATCAAGCGACAATACAAACTGGCCAAACAGGAATAAAACCGTGGTCTTGACTTGTTTTACTCTCATAGCCACGACTTAAACAGAAAAGAGGAAACCTGGACAAGCCTGCTGAGCTAGAAGCAACACAGGCTTATGATTTCCAACCTACAACCAGCTGAACAAGTTCGCATGCGCATGAATGTATGCTCATGTTCAGTTCAACTGAGATGAGCTTTCAACTAATGTAGGATATATTTTGAGGATGGCTGAGATTAAATTTGCATTATTTCAAATGCCTTTTTTTTTTTTTCTCAATGATGCCTCTCGCTTTAGATGTTTAAATTATTTTCCAGGAGCAACTTTTTTTCTACTGCTATTGTGACTTTTGAATAATTTGATTAATCGGATTTAGGTGAAAATGGGCACTGCCCGTCAATACTTTTAGTAATGGCTGAATTCAACTTATTATACAGTTAGATACTGAAGCAGAAATATGGAAGGTGTTGCATTTTTAAAAACAGATGGCGTGTTAAAAGCTGTTGTCCTGACTAAAAGCTTTAAATTTTAGTTTGAATGCAAGTTATTATTTTCAGATTTTTGTTAGCAGAGTGTTCGGCAGTACAGAGCATGTGACTGCACTATCTGACTGTTATATATTTGGTTTGGTTACAAAACAAAAGTCTGCCTATTGAAACCTGGAAAAATGACCCAGTTTATCTTTTAATAACTTGTTACACACAGCAAACATTAACCTGTCAAAACTCGAGGGAACGTTAATTCTGGTAACAGCAATATTTTTCTACTGTTTCAGATTTCTACCAGCACCATGTTACTATTACACAGTACTGATTTAAGCCACTTTCCGTTCATGTGCTTTTGCGTTCCAAGTCTCAACACGCTTTGTGAATTGCTTTGTTTGCGATACTAAGGAGGAGCACACACACCTTCAAAAATATCATTATTTACACCATAAGTTTAAGAAAGCCAAAAATGAAATCATTCAGTAGAGCTGGCCTTTTTAGTCTATTTAATATTAAACTGTTAATATTATTAAAATAATAATATTAAAGTATTGAATATTTAATATTAATTATTAATAAATATTAAAATAATGTTTTCTAATATTTATTTTACAATTTTTTATGTGCACATAAAAAGGACAACTTCACACGATCTAGATTCAGTGTTCTTAGTTTTATTCAAAGGTCATTTCAATGTCAGTGTTGAAAATGAGTAACCTAATAGGATATACTGTAGGACCCAATATTTCAACCAGTTCTTTGAGCAATTGAAGTCTCCAAAACTGCCGTCCCATAGAACTATAGCTACAATTACATCTCTCATGATTCACTCAATCAAAGGGCAATCACCATCAATAACCTCACACAGTCAAGTCAAATTCAAGCTAAAAACAAAATCCAGTGAACATGTACACCTGTACTGGCAAAAAAATCTAGAAAACTTTGATGCCGTTTGGTGAGAGTTCAGCACAAGAGAGTGCCCGATGTGCTTATTTAAAACAAGAATGAAGAAAGTAATAAAATATAAAAGGTTGACACAAACAGTGAGCATTTTGTCTCTCCTTTTCTTCTGTACCACCAATAATAAGATTATTTTGAACAACTATAGTAATGATCAATGACACAATAAAACGGTATAAAACAAAAATATCCAAGTTCCAACTAGTCAACTTTCTCTTTTAAGACTTGAAAGACTGAGAGCAGCAAACTGCACAGTGGGCTGAGTCTTTTAATGTTCATACAGGAGAAAATAGAAAAATTCAGTGTGAAGGTCTTTTCATCCATCCATCCATCCATCCATCCATCCACCCATGCGTACAACCACTCACTCACTTCCATTTCTCTTCTTTCTCTTGTTCTTTTCTGTAATGCTCCTGTTGACGCAACATTTCTGCAACCTCCTAGGAACATGTCCTTGCCATTGCAGCTATGTTGCGAGAACATCTCTTCAAAGCGCTCCACAGGGTCTTTCCTGACCTTCTCCAAGAACCTTCCATCGGGATTATGATGCTTGTAAACACTATGTAGTGCCCATCCTAGTGAGTTCTCTTCTAATGGCTGAAGAAAAGATAAAAAGACAACACTATAACTGCAGTGCTGAAGCTACACGATCCGCAAGGAACGTATGTTCACCTACGGCATTCTATCATTCTCACCATCAATGATCTCGTCTTTAACTTTATGCAATTCACGGACAACCTCTTCCAAGATCTCCTAATCAGAGATTGAAAGAAGTGAAGCATGTTAGATTTTGTTCTTGACAAGCCTAGTACATAATACATGACACTGCTTTCAACGGCAAAAGCTTTTCTCAGAAAACTTCATAAGGAAGAAAAATGATTTTTGTTTTATGTTAATGCACAATGTTCAGAGTCATTTGGGGCCATTTCTTTAGGCCTGTTCAGGATGAAAAGAGCAGCTGGCATTATAAAGTGGTGTTTAAAATAAAAGCCGAACAATTCAGGGAAATTGGACAGTCACATCAAATTTAGTGATCAAATGGCTTCAAGATCATTTTATACTATATATATCTCACCTGTTTCATTCTGTCAAAGTCTCCTGACTCTGCATCACTGGTGCTGCCAATAGGTCTCACCCTGCAGAATCAAGAGCGAGGACAGTAAAGAAATTATCTTTGAATTATTGTTTGCGGTTACAGCTGTCTTTTCAAAGTGCCCTGGCGTATGACTCAATAACTTCCAGCTGTGTACACGTTCAATGTATCTTAGCAGCTCTGAGGTCTGACCTGAAAATCCACACTTTGTGGATTAAAGTGGTCTTTTCTATTTAATCTCAAGTTATACATTTATACAACACAGTCTAAAGCTGGATATTGCAAAGAACATCCTTCATGTACTAAGACGTCTTGCTATTTTTTGATACTTCAACCCACACAACAAGAGGAACATCGGTTGTCATTTTTTACATCAGTAGAGACTTGGTGCCTCTGCATGGACAGATGCCCAAACTGCTACTGTAAAAATAAACCTTCTTTGAAGATACAGATTCCATCTGAAAGGAAAATGAAACACTAAAG
This sequence comes from Hepsetus odoe, assembly GCA_017165825.1. Taxonomy (NCBI): domain Eukaryota; kingdom Metazoa; phylum Chordata; class Actinopteri; order Characiformes; family Hepsetidae; genus Hepsetus; species Hepsetus odoe. The sequence continues at coordinate 12,403,584 of CM029374.1, read as the reverse complement.
CCATTTTTAATGGATTTTTTAATGTTTTCATTGCCCATCTGACATGCATCAATGCATCACTGAGATGAGGTTTGATCTGGCAACCCCAATTACTGAAGACCCATTGAAATGACAGGTGTAATCCTGGGTTTAAGACTTGGTTAAATGAACAAATGAATGAATGAGTGAATGAATGGATCAATGTTGAACACTCAGTGTGCTTGACTTCTATGTTATCACTTTGAACCAATCTGAGGATTATGTATGATCAGAGATTAGGATACTGTAATGCATCTTAGAATAAGGATATTGTGGTTTAGACTAAATCTGGTCGTGAGCAGTATTTAATCTCTGAGCTCCATTTTTTTTTCTTTTATCTGACTGCCAGCCTGGATCTAGACAATGCACTGCAACAGTTCCATCAATATTTGCACACCCTATCAGAACTCTCGATTCTGAACCTTCCTTGCAAACCCACGGCCTACATTTCATTGTTGCCAGAGAAAGATAAGGGCTATCTTTGTTCTTTGTTCTCTCCAGCCTCCGGATGATTAGGTTTTATTTTCTTAAGCAGGCGATTGATAAGATGTAGCAATAGTTACTGACGCATGTGGTCAGACAGTTAAAAAGCTAGCTTTGAGGTGTGCCCATTGATTCTGTTGAAATTCAATCTGAAATTCAATCTGACCCCTGTTTTAAATGGAAAAAGAAGCTTTTTTTTTTTTTTTTTTTTTTTTTTTAACATTATGGTGAACAGTATGGGGAAATTGTAATTACTCAACAAGGGATACGAGAACAAAGCAATTCATATAAAAGAGTACGATTTCACCCAAACTACAACACTGAGCGAACGCTTACCTTGACCCAGCGGAGGATTTGTCTGAAGAGTTTGCTCGTTCCCAAGGCTTCTTCACAGCGTCTGTGAATACATTTTTTATTTGTAAGCATTTCACAAATGTAGCTTTGATGGATTTAGGAAGGAATGTGCAGACCAAAAAACAATCACAGATGAACCAACAAGCTGCATTTAGTCTTCAATGAAGCTTCAGTTTTCCATATAATGCCATTCTAGATGTTCTGAAGTACTTCCAGTTGGAAACTCCAACATTCTCCAGGAAAACAGAAATAATGTTTTCTCCATTATGTAATAAAGGTCATATTAGTTTCAGTGCACTTAGGCCTAATATTTATTGTTATTATATCTGTCTGCCATTTTTTCATTATTATTGGCTTTGGTGGCAACTGGTTTCCTTTTTGAAATTCATGGGCTGAGCTTAGACTAATTCAGGGTGCAGAACTGTTGCCTGCTCTTAGGTTGATATTCACTACCTGCTTTCACACATTCTTAAACATTGCTTGTTTTTTTAGAACAATGCCGTTGTAGCCACTTAAGGATAATTAAAATCTTTAGTTTTTGTCCAAAAAAAGCAAACGCAAACACATTTTGCATGTTATAAAAAATAGAGCCTGTCAGCAAACATACTTTATTTGCTAATACACTTTCTTAAAATAGTTCTAACATAATACACCAGTCCCTTGTGGTAACTGACTCTCTACTACTGCAGCATTTTGTAGATCACTTGTTTTGTTCTTCCTTTGAAATCTTTTCTAAAGCTTTTCCACATAAAAAAAACTTTATAGTAGTTGTCCTACGTTCCCACAGTTATACTCTGGCAATGGTCTTTTGTATTTACCAGGAAACAGTGAAACAAGATGAAGGCAGAGTCTTGTCTAAAAAGTGTTGTAAAACTTTAAAAAAGTAATACATTTCTTAAAAAGAAAGCTTATCCTGGTTTTGGCAGAAAATCTAGCAGATCCAGAGTGACATCCATGTCCTAATTACAGGGACAGTCCCTCTGGAGCTATTCAGGGTTAAGGGTCTTGCTCAGGGACCCAGTGATGGTAGTACCAGAGGTGGGATTTGAACCTGGGACCTTTTGAGCCATAGGCAAGTATCCTAACACTAGACCACCACCATCCCAGTGGATCAGAGTTCTGTTGAGTTTTGCTGACCTGAACCACGTGAGGCAGGTGAGCCATTGGCCTCTTCCTACAAGAAAAGCACATGAAGTGTTGTTAAGTCACTGGAATAATTCTAGAGTGAAGATGTGATGAAAGATTGCTTTAAGAGGATGCTCACATTTTGACCTTCTTCTGGCTTCTCTGAAGCTTTCCTTCTGAAGGCAAAAGGGACAATTTGGACAATTTTAGTGCCTAAAACATTTCATATTCAGGTACAATATACTCCTTCAATTTTATATATTAATTCAAGCCTGTGTGTGTTACAAATCATGCAGCATGATTCCTCCATCGTTGTCACCTCTACTCCCTGTACTCTTACCCCTCCATCGTCCTCCCTTGCATTCACACTCATGTATTCTTTGTCCTACTCACTTTCATTCCTCTCTGCTCTAGAGCATATCTCCATCTCTCCAGGGTCTCTTCAACCTGCTCCCTACTCTCACTACAGATCACAATATCATCAGCAAACATCATCGTCCACGGGGACTCCTGTCTGGCCACGTTCACCAAGCTGTCCATTACTATTGCAAACAAGAATGGGCTCCGTGTTGAAGGTGAAAAATTGTAATATTGATTTATATTAATTTCATAAATTATTATTCCTCCCCACTGGTGCACACTGAGCAACATAAAGAAAACTCAGAAAAGGGAAAATCTCAGAACAGGGAAAATCTCTACATTTTGATTACAAATAAACATTTTGCCCATTTTGCCATATTAAACACCATGAGGTTAATTAGTTTCAGGCTAATGTTAATGTAGAGCTATGGCTGGAGGAGGTATTTACAGAGAATATAGTAGCAGAATAGTAGTAGAATACAGACTAAAACAATACACCACGCATGTTTGCAGCAACCTAAATGGGGAAGCAGTAACATTCTGGTGCTATGAGGAACTATTTCACATGTTCAATGAGGAGCATTAAACAAGCGATTTGTAAACACTGCTCAGTCAGGAGGTGGAACAACACCCACAGACCTCTCTATTACAGAACTAGTTCCACTAAACACAACATTGTGCCACATTGCAACATTGTGTTTTGTATAAAATTCAGAGACAAGAGTGTCAATGTCATTTATAACCCAAAAATAATAAAATCCAAAGCCTTGGAAGATAATTCTGGATTTATTTTCTGGAATATACTAAAGTTTTCCTATCAATTAAATTTACTCATATTGTTACTATCAGCTTTTTACAGTTTAAAGGTTTTTTAATATGGCTTTAATTTTGATCCAGTGCATCACACATTTTTACTTTTGACAATGGAAAAAACATTTTATATTCACTATAAAATAAGGGCAGGCTTCCATTGTTGTAAGTGGTCACAGCTGAAACTTTCAAAAACAGCACAATTGCATTACCCACTTCATGCATTTTTACAATCATGGTATGCATGTTTTCTAAATTAAAGCTAAAGGTGATGATTTGGTCTGACCTTCTTGCTAGGAGGGCGTTCATCTCCTGCATGAGCCCCTCTCCACCTCCTCCACTGCCCCCACTTGAGCGGTTGGCATCATTCTTGGCACTGCTTTCCTCAGGCTGCAGGGTTTAAATACAGGATGTTAGCTTAGAGCAGAGCAAAGCAATATAGTTTGATGCTCTGGTGTGGAATGTTCCCCTGCCTACACAGTGGCCACTCCCAATGTGCAAACATTACTAAAGCTGCTTCTACCGATACAGAATATTTACTGTTGCCCTGGATTACCATCTTCCAAAACTAGGCAAAACCAATTGAAATCGCTCTTCTCTTTGTACAGACATGAACTGAAGTCACTGGCCTTTTTACCATCATAATAGCAAATACATTTAATTGGACATTCATATGAAAAGTATGTCTTACTCACCGTTAGGTCTTTTTATATCGTATAACTGAAAAGCTGAAAAGCATTAACTGAAAAAATAGCCTAACAGTTCACAATGTTATTCTGTTAGTAACATCATAGTCTATGAGCTTCTCACCAGACCCAGCCACTCACCCGCTGAACTTTGCGGAGTTTGGCCCCAGCAAGGGCCGCAGCGAGGCCTGAGGGTGCAGGAACACCACCAGTCGGGAGAGGAGGCGGGATAGGAGGAGGAGCGGCGGCTGGTGGAGGAGGTCCAGGCGGGGGTGGAGGAGCTGGAGGGCCGGGTATAGCAACGGGGGGGTGAAGTGGGGGAGTGGAGGAGAGCATGGAGGGATGTCCTGGAGGAAGGGGAGGACCTGCTGGAAGATAACAGAGACCAGTGTAGAAGATTAAAAACAAAGCTTTAATAGATTATGGTTCATTGTCAAGGAATACTGCACACAGTTTCCCCATCACCTCAAATATACTGTGCTGGCCTGTTTGTTGTCAAAGCTTTGCTTCTCTACTTAGGTTACAAGCTTATTTCAGCTAAGCTTACACTTCAGCATTGTGAAAACTGCATTGTTGCTTTAAACTACGTGGAGCTGTTAGGTAATCTTAGATGGACTGGACAATACTGGACAAAACTCAGGCTTATGTTTGTTTCTACAGCTTTTAGATTTTTGCTACTTATTTTCATCCAGATTTGTAGAAACCACAGAAATGCATTTACATCTCATGGTTTGCTCATCATAATCCTTCATTACTTGTTAGTTAGACCAATAGCTCCAGTACAAACTTCAGACACCAAGCATGTTTCAGCTGATTAATTACATTTACATTAAAGGAAAAAGCAAGGTTCATAAGTAAGCTTATAAGTAAGTAAGAACTGCTTATGTTATCACACCATCTTGTTGATAGCTTTGGGAGATAATCAATAGTTTTTTATGACATTGTGTGGCGGAACAACATAATTTTTCAAATGTATTACTTAAATGAGTTGATAACTGTGATTGCAGCAGTATGAGAACATAGTCAAGGCTCAACCTGTAAATGACTGGACTCACTGGACAGTTTGGGAGCAGAGATGGGGACGGTACCTTGATCAAAGATACCCCAACGCAACCTACTGGTCTGGGATTTGAGCCAACAACCTTCCAATCCTGGGGTCTAGTCCCTTAGCACTAGGTCACCACTGCCCCCTGACAAGATAAACCTATTAGAAGCATGCGGATGTACAGTACTGTGCAAAAGTTTTAGGCAGGTGTGAAAAAAAGCTGTATCAATGTATCAATTTACAAAACGCAAAGTGAACGAACAACAGAAAAATCTAAATCAAATCAATATTTGGTGTTACTACCTTTTGCCTTCAAACCAGCATCAGTTCTTCTAGGTACACTTGCACAAAGTCAGGGATTTTGTAGGATTATAGTCATTTACATTTACATTTTACATTTACGGCATTTAGCAGACGCTCTTATCCAGAGTGACTTACATGTCCTAATTACAGGGACAGTCCCCCTGGAGCAACTCAGGGTTAAGGGTCTTGCTCAGGGACCCAGTGGTGGTAGTGCTAGAGGTGGGATTCGAACCGGGGACCTCTTGATCCAGAGGTCCGTAGCCAAGTCGGTGTATGATCAACCAATTTTACCAAACAGGTGCTGGTGATCATCAATGTCACACGGAGGTTGAAACACAGTCATGTTTAGAACAACCTACCAGCCGAGTTCCTTCAAAAACTGTGTGCAAATGTACCTAGAAGAATTGATGCGGTTTTGAAGACAAAGGGTGGTCACACCAAATATTGATTTGATTTAGATTTCTCTTTTGTTCATTAACTGCATTTTGTTGATTGATAAAAATAAATGATGAACACTTCCATTTTTAAAAGCATTCTTTGTTTACAGCATTTCTTCACACCTGCCTAAAACTTTTGCACAGTACTGTATGTGCCTGCTGAGGCCTGCACTTGCACTAACCCACTAACCAACTAACATAATCTTGAAACATTAATCTGAAGGGCTATAAAACAGAATAAACAGAATCAACTGTAATATATCTTCAAATGTATTAAACTGCTATATAGGAAATGATTATAAAAAACAAGAGAGATTTAAATCAAGAGATTTAATGGGTACAGGAACAAAAATTAAACATAAAACAGACTTAAGATTTCTGAAAAGAGGGTTAAACTTAAAATTAAGCAGCAAAATGTCTGAAGCTTCTTTTTGTGATTACCTATGTTACCAATGTTTTTAATTATTTTACTCTATTCCACCTACAGCAGTGTAAACCCACCAGTTCATGCTTAGATTATGGGATGTGTGTTAGCTCAAACTGTAATATGCCTCATTTTGAATGTGGGAGGAAACGGGGCAGCAATCAGAACAGTGCGCATTTACATAGGCTGATCATAAAGCAGCCTTTTTACTTTCAGGGTTATGAAAAAGGTTTCAAAATGGGACTGTTATGAAAGTACTGTTTCTGCTTATGAAGCCATAGATAAAACTTAAGGAAAAATAATATAAGAATGATCTGGGATACTTCCCCTTTGATTGCCGTGACTTACTACTACCAGCTGGGTGAAGTCTGTAATACTTACTGGCAGCCTGGGAGACAGATGGGGGTGTTGAGGGCCCCTCAAATACAGAGGTATTAGAAGAAGGCGTGATATCAGTGTGAGGCGTGGCCTGATACTGTGGCTGTTGGTGAAAGGAGGTGAACTGCTGCTGGGCGTGGCCTTGAACTTGAGGCAGACCAATGAGCGGAGGCAGGGAGACTGCCTCACAATAGGCAGGGTAGGAGGGCTCTGTCTGGTAGA